>KV417350.1:6763-48557 GCA_001630345.1 Calocera viscosa TUFC12733
TCGAAACAACTACCTATCGGTGCCCACCGAGCCAACTCGCAAACCTATCCTCCTTTGTGGGGGTTCAGTTCAATGCTCGAATACTGCCTAAAGCATAAAAAAACTGCATCGTAAACCATCCAAGTTCCTGGAGGGCTACGATGCCGATATAGAAGGCCAGATAGCTACAATACTGGTCAGTAGGACGGAATATGGAGACGCGTTATACACACTATGGTACATTCACGGTGCCAGCGGTGTCCACGTACGCTTGAGCCCAGTGTCCAAGCCACCAGGTAGCCCTGCGGGTAGCTATCAGCCAGTCACTATCACTGGTACAAGCACCACATACAGGATATCACTCCCGATAGCAACCATGTAGCCAAGTACCAACACAATCCAGAATAGCAGACCACCATATGAGTCGAGGAAGAGTTGGACTGGCTGGACTCAATTGATGATCTCGGAAGTGGAAGACGGATGGCACACCTGTTGCCCATCTGACTCTTCCTTCCACTCTCTCCTCCTCCAAAACCAATGTCCCGTCAACCTTTTTGTCAGCTGACAGCTTTCCATCATCAGTCGGAAGAGGCCGGTCAACCTCCATGCGTTCTTTACTCTCTTCCAGCTCCTGTCTGAGTGTCGGATCGAGAGTCAAGCTCTTGTTCAAGGGTCCCTGACTGATCACTCGTCCATGCGCACTGAGGGACACGACATTTGCTGCGACAGGGGCTATGAGAGCCACAGCATGCGTCTGATGGAGATGGGTTGGCGTAAGGGCTAGCAGGCAGTATGACACTCACAACCAGGATTACGGTTCGGCCCTGGAGCAGGTCGCCTTGCAAACACTTCTCTACGATCCACCGAGCCGTATGAACATCCAAAGAGGATACAACATCATCGAGTAATAGAATATGTGCCGGGGAATAGAGGGCACGAGCAAGCGTTATTCGAGCCTATTAACGGATATGGTCAGCCCACATTCGAGGACCAGACATACCAGGGCACCTTCTGACCGCCCGAAAGAGTAAGACCGCGTTCTCCGACCTACGAAGTAACCATCACAACTCTCAATTTTAACGCGATATGATGGCACACCTCGGTTTCGTCTCCTGCAGTAAACATTGCCAAGTCGGGCTCAAGCGCGCACTGATACAGCACTAAGCAGATCTAGTAAGTCACAGAACGAATCATGTACGATTAAACTTGCCTTTCTGGTACCGGGCTTCTTCGAACGCAGTTCCGAATAGAATGTTCTCCTGCGACAGGTTGTGAGAAAGAAACCGAGAATGAAGATATTGGGCTTGCCCGGATTGTGTCATGTTGGACCCACGATTCCTGGGCAGCATACGCTATTCCGCCTCCGCGAGGCAAGTTGAACCAGGAGTCGACACTTTGCGACTCGAAGTGCATTTCTCCGAGCAATGCCATCAGAATGGAAGTCTTACCACAACCAGTAGGACTAATGAGTCATCAGTGACGCGCTGAAGGATATGGGCAAACATCTATACCCGACAATGACATTCAGTTCCGCATTCTTAAAGACCAATGTGTCGAAGTGTAGTCTGAAATTCCTCTGACCAGGTCGCAGTGGGCCAGTAGTAGCACCATGCCAAGTGAAAGTAGCATTGCGGAACCCAACAACGTCACCATCCGGCGGCAGCAGCTCGGGGACAACCCTCTCTGGTGCACGCTCGGCGTACTTGTCCAACAGTGAGCTCTGTTCATCAGGTTGAGAAAAACGTGGGAGCGCTGCATCGACTACTCACGAAGCAAAGGAAAGCTGTTATCCGGTCCAGAGACACTTTGGCTACATCCATTTAGGAAGGAACGCTCAATGTTGTTGGAGCAGCTTCTTACCCTCAATCACACTAGATAGCATCATGACTGCTGTCAACATGTCGCGCCTCAATGTGTCGAACACTGGCGCGCTGGAGAAGACCCGAGCAGCTGGGAGCAAATGGATGAGCACGGCGGGCCTGGATTGCGTTCAGCATCACACACCATCAAGTTCACGTTTCAATACGAGCGTCTATTGGAACGATTAGGCACTTCGCATGTGAGTTTCGAACACCATACATAGAATGCGTAGGTTATGATCATGGTTATCATCGGCAGCATTCCCCTCGACTTTGTGTGAACCGCTGTCGCTCACAGGAGTTTGAAATGCGTACGTGACTTCATTGTTTACGATACCGAGGATTTTTTTCAGACGGAGGTAGCGCAACTCTTCGGCCCTCCGAGTACTGAGCTCGGTCTTGACGAGCGGTTCCCAGCCGAACATCTTGATCATGCGTATAATACCGACAGCTGGTGGTCACGTCAGTTCTGTCTGACATGACTTTCAACATAAATATTTCACATTCAGTCACAGTCTGTACTCGCGCGTCCTTCTTCTGCATCAATTTTGCCTGTGCATCTTGCATCTTATTGGCAATCAACCCAGGGACGGGTAGGGTGACAATGATGAACAGCATTCCCACGACTGCCGCCCAGCTCAGGATGGTCCAGAGGAAGTAAGCACACACGATCACCTCGAACGGACAGTCGATAAACATGACCAAAAAGTCCTTCGCCCCAATGCAACTCGCGATGTCGGTACCGAACAGACTGTTGATCTTCGCAGACAGGTGTATCACGCTGGCCGCTGGGGTCTCGTCCTTCTCCTCGCTGGTCTTGCCCTGCTCAGTACCACCAGTACCCGCAGAAGCGCCCGCATTGGTCGATACAGGCACGGTGCTGTCCGCTTCAGTGTTGGAACCTTCGCGATGGAGTAGCGTGGTGCTTTCCGTGGCTGCTTCGCTGGGTTCACGCGCAGATGATTCCGCTGAGTCAGCCGTCTGGTCACCAGAGGCCGTCGGGGTGCTCGCACCAGGTGTAGATGTAGAAGAGGCAGACGCGGTCGTGTCGTCCGTCAACCTAACCCTCAGCGCATGCTCAAATATGAGCTGGGTGAGGATGCTCTCTGCCTGAACGCACATGCGTTGGCTGGTGAAGCTGTACAGGTTGAGAGCGAGCGAGTTGAGTATCGGGGCCAGGAAGAGGAAGCCGATCCACACCCATGGCCGGACCGTCGCGCCTTCGCCGTCGCGCTCTATGTACGTGAGCAGGCGGTTGATCCCGATTGGCCCCATGAAGCCGACGAGAACTTGCAGGATGAGGAAGAAGGCCATGCTGATGAACTCCCAGCGGAAGATATCAAACAGGCCAAAGAGGATGTGTTGGTCCTTCTTTCCCAGCTCCCGTCGCCGTAAGGGGTCGAGCCTGTCCATCGCACGCTTGCGCAGGTTGATGCTCCAACTCGTGTCGGCCAGGGGAGGGAGCTTGTCGTACGGCAGCGAGGGTAGGCGCCACGCTGCCGTGACGAGCGGCTCCATGAAGCTGAAGAACACGAAGCTAAAGATGGACGCAGTTTGCTCGGGCGCGGGCGTGGTCGCTGGGTTTGCCATATCGTATGGCACGTACACCCTAGGCACGAGTGCAGGGAGGGCCAAACCAACAAGGGTGACGAAGGAGCCGCGGGTCCATAGAAGCCAGGGAAGCATGCCATCGGCCGGAGCACCCCCATATGTAGTGAGAGGGAGCAGGTTTCTCCAGAAGAAGACCAGGAACTGGATGAATAGCAGGGATGCGGCGTGGAAGGAGCAGATGGCGCACGAGGAGCCCGCGAGGACGAGCGCGAGAAGCGATAGCAAGGCAGCATACGTCTATGTTCTTGCTCAGTATCGCGTCCGGAGATGATCAAAGAGGGAGACGCACATAGCCAACCAACAGCCCCAACTCAACATGTCCGGTACAGTCCCACTTCCAGTCCGATCGCTTTCCACCGCCAATGGGAGTCTGCACCGACCCACTGACATCCTCACCCTGCTGACTGCTCAGGACGACACTTGCGATCGTGAGACCAACGAGCGCCACCGTTCCCACCACACGCGCTATATTGAATGCACATACGACCCATCCTCCTCGTGCCTGGACGACAGCGGTGATGCGCTGGCTGATGGACTGCTGATCAGGGGCGTCGGCGAGGATGGTCGAAACAGGTAGCGGTTTGGTGGGGACCCTCGACGTGGCTCTTATGAGCAGGAGGAGGAGAGACGCGAGCGATGCGTAGGCGGGCAAGAGCCGTGGGTCTCGCCAGGTCGAGTTGGTAGTGCATGCCTCACCAGCCGCGCGGACGCCGGACTGGAACATGCGCCCGATTGCCACCTCGAGCGCGTCCATTTGCGATACAGTACTTGGTTGGACCGAGCAATCGTTCAGTGGACAATAGTTGTGGATGGTGGTGCTGGTATGGACGACAGCAGGTAAAACGGGCGGTCCATAATTACGTGCATTCTGTCCTCGCTAGCATTGCTGTTTCAATTGGGCACGAGAGCTGCAACCGTATAGGGACGTGATGACAATCGGCGAAGTTCTCCGTCACGTTCGCATGAATGCTCATCTCGCCCAGCGTCGTCCGATTCGGGTAATGACGTTGCATGACTCGGTCCATTCGCAGGGGTCGCGTCTTCCTTCAGTGAAGCGCTCCTCACGTCGTCCGGGAATGCGACCAGCAAAGCGTGCTGCACATGGGCGGTCAGGTGTAGCGGGGACGATCAAGGGTCGTCTGCACCTGCCCCTACACTGGGTCATATCGGCTCACAGTTTGTGAAAAATATACCCTTCAGAAGTTCGAAGGAAGGACCTCTCTAGTTCGGGGACCACACGCTTCACGATATAGTAAGCGGAATCTACCGTTGCGTCATCCGGCCACACTTATTTGGCAGGCACTCTGGATATTATTTAACCTATCTCTTCATACTGGAAACGCCTGCTTCGCCCATGTTACCGTCTGCATCATACTACAGTCACAACTAACTCGCACGCCCCTCCTCCGCAATCGCGATCAATTTCTCCTTCTCACCGCTCTCGTCGACCAAAGAACGGAAATATCCCTGTTCATTCTGGAGGAGCGCGAGAGGTGTATCGAACTCCACAAGTCGACCTTCGGAGAGGACTGTGAATATGTCAACGCAGGCTCATGAGAATCCAATACAAACTGCAACTAACCCATGATCTTGTCGTAATCCATAATTGTCAACAAACGATGAGCAATAGTTATCAGTGTGGCATGCTGGAGTTCTGTTCGAATCGAAGCTTGTATGAGAGCATCCGTTTCGCTATCGATGGAAGCAGTGGCTTCATCAAGGATAACTACGCGCGTTCGCCGAAGCATTGCCCGCGCCAAGGCGATAAGCTGTCGCTGACCGACGGAAAAATTGCTACCAGCATTTGCCACGGTTGTATCCAAAGCGATGTTGTCGTTGGCAATCGTATTCTCCGAGTCACTCAATCCAGTCACTCGGAGAGCATCATATAAGGTGGAATCGTCATGCAGGGAGTACGGATCAAGGTTGGACCGAATCGTCCCAGACAATAGCATGGGCTCTTGAGGTATGATAGTCATATTCGACCTTAGATCGTCCAAGTTCGTATCGTGGGCTGGTCGTCCATCGAGGTAAATGTCGCCAGTCGTAGGGATAAGTTGGAGTAGAGCCAGTGTCAGCGAGCTTTTCCCGCTACCGGTCCTCCCAACTAGCTTCTCCTTCAGCAGACGAAACCAGACCGAGACATGTTCACCCACCAATGCCAATGCGTTCTCCAGATTTGATCTCAAAATCCAGGTCTCTGAGCACCAGAGGCCCGTCATGAGAATATCTGCGACGATGAGTCAGTCCGGTTCCGTTCAAATGCAGTCCGCGAACCTCACCTCGCACATAACGATTCGACCCTAATGGATCCTGAGGCCGGCCAGTAAGCTGGGGCTCGCTTCTCCTGCGTCGCAGCAGGCTCGTGTGGAATTGAAAGATAGTCACGGACACGTTCCAGGCTGCAGATGAATGAGCGCCAAGGCTCTTGATTGGAAGCAATGGATGGCAGACCTGTTGGCTGAAACTTCCAAACCATTGACGAACCTAATCCACCAGAGGATCATATCAGAGAACTCGACCGCCATATGCAGCTGTCAGGAATGTTAACATTGGATGCAGATCTCAATGGATCATGTCCTACACTAAACTGGATAGACGTGAGAACTGATTACGATCCCAAAAATGGAGTACATACACCCGTGTTACTCGCGCTAACGCCTCTCCGTGTGTATGTGAGGTAAGCGGCGAGGCTCCCAGAGAATGCCGCCCCCAAAAAATTCATGCGGACCGCAATCCATCTGGCGTTCAAGTAAATGCAGAAAATTCAGATCGATAGAAGTACGTTCTCCGTACCTGTTCAGATTCAAAAATGTGCGGCTTGGTCTCGAGTATGCGTCGGCGCGTTGTCGAAGTACAAGCTCAAACTTGTCTTCAACTCCGTATGCGCGGATTGAAACTGAACAGGACATCAGACGAGTCATTGCAGCGAACCTGGCGGTCAGCTACCAAGTCCCAGTACAGAGGCTCCAAGGTGGTTATAGAGAGGAGATCTCCAATTCGAACGAAGTCGCTGATCCGAAATCATGAGAAACATCTTACTGATACAGCAGAGGGGTTTACCTTGATCGCCATTTGGGCAATCATATAGAAATGCCCCAACGACAGGCCGAACGCGGTCACGACAAGCCCCGGGAGCAGGAATGCAGGCGCAAAGACGACCGCCGCGGTGAACTTGAAAACGAGCTTAACTGTACATAAAGAGTCAATTGCGAATAACATGACGGGAAGATATCACGAACGCGTCAATTGAATGACTCCTTTAGCCTCCGCGCTCAGCGTGTTATCTATCTCCCCCATGTCCTGCATACCCTTGAGTACACCTCAGGCGATCACGGCCACACGCTTACCTGTGTGAAGCGCGAGACAATCCTTCCAACTGGAGTACTATCAAGCCAGCGGAACGTCGAGCTCAGGATACTATCGCACAGATCGGCATGGACCTTTCGACTTGCTCGGGTGGTGCCAAAGGTGTAGATCACCACGCCTGTCCCGTAACATATTTGGTGCAGGATAACAAGACCTATGAATACGGACAAGTAGCTGAGAAGAGGGTTGGATTCTGGAGTTGTCGCAATAGAATATGAACACACTAGGGGATATTCACGTGGGATCCAAACGTCGCATACGCCTGCGCCCAGTGTCCCAGCCACCACATGGAACTGCGAAACACGAATCAATGGATGATTAAAGCAGGTCAGAAGAAGGACGAACAATGTGTCAACAGCAACAGCTAGAACAAATCCCGTGAGAGCAGAGAGCCACGAGAAGACGCCTCCAAATGCATTAAGCAGCAGTTTCACTGAGCTATGGTCAACTGACCATCGCCTCTATTCAAGAAGATATGACGAACTCGAAACCCATCTGAAACGCCCTTGTGCCATCTCTTCTGTCACTATCAATTTTCCAGCAGCAGGGTCTTTCTTCGAGGCAGCATCCGTTTGGAGCGAGTCAGTATCTTGTTCGAGCCTTGCTCGACTTTGCTGAAGCTCTTTGCGCAACATTGCATCTTCAGATAGACCAGTCGAAAGAGTTCCTTGGCTGAGTACGTGACCTTTCGGGTCAAGAGAAATGACTTTCTGTGCAATCGGAGCTACCAATGCTACCGCATGTGTCTGCAGGGAACAGTCAGTCCTCGAGACCAGCAATGGAACAGAAAGAGGCGTACAACGAGAATGACTGTCCTTCCTCTCACAAGATTCCCTTTCAAGCATTTCTCGATAACCCAGCGGGCAGTGTGAACGTCCAAAGCAGAGACAATGTCATCCAAAAGTAGGATCTGGGCGGATGAGTACACAGCCCGTGCCAGTGTTATTCGAGCCTATACTGGAATGTTTAGGGGCAAGAGGGCTCATGAGAAAGGTCCCTAACCTTTTGGCCGCCTGACAATGTGAGCCCTTTCTCTCCCACCTGCACTCGGTGAGGAACAGTGTCTCAACACATCTATTGATGGCACCCACTTCGGTGTCATCTCCGTCTACGAATAGAGCCAGATCGGGTTCCAAACCGCAGTCATACAGCACTGTGCTAGAGGTGAGGCAGGAGAACCAGGGCTTGAATTGTGTCCTACCCGCTTTGTACCGAGATTCGTCGTAGGGACTCCCGAACAGTATATTTGCCTGGAATCGATTAGGCTGCTGTCGAGAAACTTGCTGGGAAGTTGTGATCACCTTGATGGTATCGTTCTGAACCCACGACTCTTGTGCTGCATACGCCACGCCTCCCTCTCGGGGAAGACTGAACCAGGAGTCTGGGCCCTGGGCAATAAAGTGCATCTCTCCAAGCAGAGCCATTAAAATCGAAGTCTTTCCACAACCGGTAGGACTAAACAAAGTCAGACATGCACGATACGTCCGAGAGCGCATTCTTGCCCAACAATGAGGTTGATGGCCCCAGTTTCAAACAGTAGGTTGTCCAACCGGAGGCGGAATGTGCGTTGAGACGGAAACACTGAATCTTCCTGCGGATCCCTCCAGGAGAAACTTGCCTCGTGGAAGCCGATGCTGTTCTCGCTGGGAGGCGCTGCCATTACAGTGCTTGCTATGGGAGAAGGTGACTTGTAGCGGTCCAAAAGCAAGCTCTGAGCACATATATGTGATCAATAGGAAGAGATACGACATTTGCATCAACATCTGACCTCGTAAAGGAACGTCGTCACGCGGTCCAAGGATACCTTCGCTGTGTTCGCATGTCAATCACGGACAGGGTACACTGTAGGCTCGTACGGACCTCTGATAGTCGTCGACACTTTTCCGATGCCGAACTCCATAAAACCGCCGAGTTGATCGAACACAGGAAGAGTGGAGAACACCTTGGATGCTAACATTTGGGGGTCAGCAAGTATGATCCAAGTGGGAGCGAAGCAGATTAACCGTCGAGCTCCTGGCCCATCACTAAAGTCTGTCAAAGGTCAGCGCACTCATCATCCCTAAAAGTCTATCCCGAGACTTACATAGAATGCATACGAAATGGTCATCGCGGCCATTGGTAGAGATCCCCTAGTTGAAAATAAGGAGGCTAGTCGGCTGCGGACAAAATTATATACATACACAAAGATGTCATTGGCAAGGTCAAGGAGCTTCTTCATTTGAAGATAACGTAGCTCGCCTTCCCTCCTCTCAGTCACTTGGCTTTTGACGAAAGGTTCCCATGCAAACATCTGTGTCACGTGATAAGAAAAGACGCGACTATCAAAACAACGTGCTGACCTTGATCATCCGGATGATGTTCAGTGCTTCGAGCAGGGTTTAGTGTCCTCCCACGTATGAGCACGTAAGCACTCACACTCGGTGATCGCTTGCACACGCTGATCGGTCTTCTGCATTTGCAATCGCTGGACTCTCTGAATTCGCCTTACTATCGCTCCAGGGAGGGGCAAAAGGACGACCATGAAGCCAACTCCAACAAGGGCGGCCCAGCCTAGAATACGGTAAAGAAAACAGACGCAGAGTATGAGATGAAGCGGGGTGTCAACAGCGAGTACCAGCACATCTGTGATTCTGACTACAATGGATTAAATGAGCTAACGATGAAATACCTGGCCTGATCATGTCCATACCGATGTTGGATACGTCAGTGCCAAACATGTTATTTATTTTCGCATAGAGATGCACGCTGCTGCTTGACGGCTTTGTTCGAGAATTCCTAGAATCTTCCTCGGGCTTGAGCACTTCTTTTGATATTGGCAACGTTCCAGGCTGAGTGGGCACGGACAATGGTTTCGTACGGTCAGCAGCATTTCGTTGCTGTGATGAATGGGCCGTGTTCTCGCTGCTGATTGACCCTGAAGGGGTTTCTCCATTTACGGGAGTCGAGCTACCCGTGGGTGATATGGATGTTTCCGTATTCATCGATGCCGTTGAGATTGTCGCAATGGGGGTGTCGTCAGTCACTCGGACTCGGAAAGCATGGCGAAATAGTAGCTGTACAAGCATGCTCTCTGATTGAATAATCACACGGTTCTACGTCAGAGGATCAGCATGTTGATGGCTTCATGCACACAGGAAACAAACCGTAGTGTACATGTATAGGCAGAAGAACATGGTGTAGAGGATTGGCGCAAGGAATATGCAGGCAACCCAAACCCTGAAGCACAACGGTGAGAAAATGTATGTCACATGGCAGACCCATACCGTACCATGGACGGATAACGGTATCCGCGCCGTCATTCTCGAGATAGCTAAAAGGAACGGTGAGTGAATGGAGTTTTGACGTCGGCAAGTACACGAACCTGAGCAATCTGTTGATGCCAATTGGTCCCAGGAACCTGAGCATCACTTGTCCTATCAAGAATGCAATTATCTGCACGCATTCCCATCTGAAGACCCAGAGGAGTCCGACGCCCAGATGCTGATCCTTCAGCCCTTCCGCCTTTCGGCGCAGCGGGTCCAGCGTGTCTATCCCTCGAGTAGCGAGTGTCGAGGCAAAATCTTCGTCCGGCAGCGGAGGGAGGTCGTCATATGCGAACGAAAGGGTGCGGTTTGTGGTGATGACGATCTGATCGACCCAGATGTAGTTGAGGAAGGAGAAGAGAGATGCCGTTTGTTCGGCGGCCGGTACTGGCATAGGTTTCTGATGTTACGGTGAGCGTGCATCCCATTGTAGAGGGTATGTGACGCACTTTTGGATCGACAGGAATGTACTGCGAGGGAACGAATAGAGGTATGACGACGCCGACGACGGTCACTAGTACGCCACGCGACCACAAGAGCCAGGGCGCGTAGAGATCGGCCGGAACTCCGTCAATGGTCGTGAATGGAATGAGGTCTCTCCACGCGAAAACCGCAAACTGGGCGAGGAGTACGGTCGCGGCTGCAGCGTTGCACATGCGACCAATAGACGGCTTCACGATCAAGTACAGCAGAGAGAGGATGGCGGCGTAGATCTGTGATCAATCGTCAGCATGATGTCGCAGACTTGAGTAAGCCACGTACATAGCCGGCAGCAAGCCCAATTTCGAAGATGCCCGATCGGCATAAGGCACCTGTGTGTGACACATCCAGGGAGGCAGTGATGGTAGAGAGAATCGCCAGAGTCAAAGTTCCTAAAAGCCGCCCCATGTTGAAGGCCACGATCGTCCTTCCGCCCCTGGCCTGGATGTGTGCATCGATCCGAGCGCGCAGTGATCTATCCTCCTCGTTTTGGAGAGGAGATGCGTCAGCATCCTTGATCCGTGTTGCTTGTAGCCATATCAGAGGAATTAGCAGTGCCAGGGAGAGGACGGAGATGCTACCGGGCAGCAGCCGTGCATCCAGCCAGATCACCTCGCTCGTGAGGACAGCTGGCGCCAGTACGATCGGCCGACCCTCCATTCTCTGTCCAGATGAATAGTACTCTGAAGACTCAGAGCAGGTACAACAGCAAAGCCTTTATACGAGAGGGCGTCGCCAGCGATCGAAACAACAAGGCGGAAGCAGCCTCACGCGACCGGACCACAAGGTAAGGAAGATTCGCCCCGCAGCGACTGCCGAAGCGTTGTTAATGTCCGATCCAACCGGTGGTCTAATAATAAGGCAGCGGAGAGATAACGACTGGGCAACAAGTGACCGCAAGGACAGAGAGATAGATGGCGTTCGCTAGAAGCTAGTTCAAAAGCGGCCATGTGGGCGCGATTGAATGGGAAAGAGATGTAACGCGAACCTCACAAGGACGCGCTCCGTGGTACGCTTTGTTTACCTGACAACGACGAGTACAGTACACTCAATCACATTTATTAACACACAAACTTCATCGACATTGGAGCTATCAGCTACTATACCCAATCATCCGATCATCTCATCCTTTTCAGATCGCTTTTTTGCATGTCACCATATTGGCAATCATGGGCATCTCCAACGGCTCGCCCTCGGCAAACTCCTCCTGCAGCTGCTTCAACAGCGTCGCCTTAATCTTCTCCGTATACTCCTTCTTCTGCTCATCCGTGAACCACTTCGTAGCGAGACCAAGGATCATGTTCGCGAACAGGCGAACATACATCTCGGGGCTGTCTATCACCGGCTTGTCCTGCTTCTGGACGACCTTGACATCGACGAACCCCTGCTGCGCCACCACGTCCTGAAAGAAGTCGGGCGTGTCCCAGTGGTTCCCATACAGCTCCTTGGTAGGGAAGGGAGGGCAGCCGGGGATGGCTGCGAATGCGCGCTGCAGCCAGAGGACCCAGCCTGTCGTGTGCCAGGTCGTGAACGCGTTCACTCCCCCGGGGATGAGGATGCGATGGATCTCTTGCAGCGCGTCGACGGGCTTGGGGACGAGCATGAGAACGAAGGCGGAGACTACGTGGGTGTATGATGAGGAAGGGAGTTTCGTGTCCTGCGCAGCGTGTCAGCAAGGAATGGGCAGGTCGGGCCAGAGCAGGTGCGCACCTGAGTGTCGATATACTTGACCTCGATACCGTCCCAACCCTCTTCCTTCTCCACTCGCGACGCGACGAACTGGAGGCTCCCTTCCTGGATATCCCCGCAAGTAATCCTGGTCTTCTTCTTCTGCTCCCCGTCCAGCATCTTCAACAGGTTGGCAGCGATGACGCCCGACCCTGTTCCATTGTCGAACACCACGACCTCCTGCGTGCCAGAGGGAGGGAGCCCAGCAGCCTCATTCAGGCTAGGCGAACTTGCCAGTCACCAGCTCGCCAGCACGCTGCATCGCTTCGGGCGTGAGATCGCCGGCTTTCCAGTGGCCCTCTTCAGGAGGCACTTCTCCGTTCGCGGATGTCATGTCGTTGGCGATACAGTATATGCGCGGCTCGCGGATTCGGAGACGTGCCCGATGCTGATGCAGATACGCCTTGTTCCTCAGCGAGAGGCGTACTTATGTGTTCTGTTGTGTGATCCATTGCGGTATGCACGGACGCAAGGGCTCCGCGCCCCATGACATCATCAGAGTTTGGACCACGACGTCCCCGCGTTGCAATCAGGACCGAGTCAATACATTCAAATACTGTATTTATGACGTCCCTGAGATGGGCTCCACACATGCGTCTAAGTATGAATAGTCCTGCTCTGATTGTTCAGCATGCTGCAGGTCCTACATTCGAATGCACGCTGTGTGATGTCTTCATTTATCATCAAGGGTTTGCATCATATGCCGAAATCATGGGGTGGAGGCCAAAGACATGCACTAGTTGGCCGGCATGCGGCACGTCACGACATTAGCGGTCATGGGCATCTCCCACGGCTGACCCTTGCCGTGCTGGTCAGGAATGAAAGCAGGAACGCGGAATGCCGTTGAAAAGGGCACGGAGCAGAGATGATAATGCGAGGCGCGCCCGACCCCTACTATCCGTCGCAATTTGTTTACGTACGCGTCGGGCGGAGACAAACCGTCGCTTCTTTGTCTGGGCAACTATTACCGTTCCATAACAGCGCAAGTCTAGATACTCAATAATGTCCGTATTGAAACCAATCAGCAACCGCTTTCAACGCGCTGTCTCGCGATCGTCTTTAGCTCGTCTCGATCACCGCTCTCCTCAACCAAGCTTCTGAACAGGCTGTCCTTTCTATCCAACAGTGCAACGGGAGTATCAAACTCTATCAGCTTGCCGGCATCGAGAACTGAATAAACCAGCTCAGCCTTGACGCTATCCTTACAAGGCGGCGAGCTCACCCATGATCTTATCGTAGTCCATTATTGTCCGCAACCGATGCGCGATCGTCATCAACGTCGCGCCCTTCAGTTCTCGCCTGATGCTCTCTTGAATGATGTTGTCTGTCTCATGGTCCACGCTTGCGGTTGCTTCATCCAGCAGGAGGACTCGAGTGTTGCGTATCAATGCCCGTGCCAGGGCAATCAGTTGCCTCTCCCCGACGGAGAAATTCCCCCCAGCGTCCGAAACCATGGTGTCGAGCGATATGTTATTCTCACCACGATCGAGGAGGCGTGTCGCCCGCAGGGCGTCATTGAGGACTGCGTCATCTTCTTGATCAAATGGATCGAGGTTCGTTCGCAAAGTGCCAGACACCAGAACCGGCTCCTGCGGAATGATCGTGAGATTGCCGCGCAGAGAGTCCAGGTTCAGGGACGATGTCGGCAAGCCGTCGAAATAAACTTCTCCGCTTGTGGGAATCAAACGCATAAGGGAGAGCGCTAAAGTGCTCTTGCCGCTTCCTGTTCGACCAACTACAGAAAAAGTTAGGGTAAATGGAGAATGACTTGCATACGATCTTACCAATGCCAATCCGCTCACCGCTCTTGACCTCAAATGTGACGCCGTGGAGCACGAGCGGACCGTCGTCAGAGTATCTTCAGGGTTGTTAATGCAACTGTCAAGGAAATGTGAGCAACCTACTTCGCAGACATGTTTTCAACTCTTATTGCTCCGGAAGTGGGCCAATATGCTGGTGGCATACCCTCCTCGCTAGGCTTCGTCTCGTGGTCGATCTCAATGTAATCACGAATTCGCTCCAAACTACAAGTATCATGAGATCAGAAAGCTAGCGAGGATCAGTGAGCTTACCTGTTGGACGTTATTTCCATATTGTTTGCGGTCCGTAGCCACCAAAGAATCATCCCTGAGAAGCCAATTGCCATATTCAACTGGCAGTCAAATGGTTATGGAGTAGTCACAGTCTAGATGTATAAGACTTACGCTAAACTAAAACAGAATGAGCATTGCCGCTAAGCGCGAAGTAAGAGATCTTACTCCTGTCTTTCCTGCTTCCTCTTCACTCTTGAAATAGACCAGATACGTGGCAACACCGGTTGCAAAAACTGCACCTAATGTATCCACCCTGGAGCCAATCCATCGATGAAGGTTTTGGAAGGATCGAGCCGGGCCAGAATATGCGTCAATCCGCTTGAAGAGTTCCAGCTTGAACTCCTCCTGAGCACCATAAGCCCGAATCGAGACGAGACCAGCGATAGCAGCGGAGAAATGGTTGTAAATGGGCCACTTCCAGTTCGAACGAATTCGCTTCACGCCCATTTGAACATATAGATATACTTGACCGACGCCGAACGCCACGAAGGTAACCAGAAGGCCAGGGAGGAGCAATACAGGAGAGCCAACCATCACCGCCGAAAACTTGAGCAGCAGAAGGATACTGCGGGTGATGAAGCTTCTGAACCATTTACTCAGATTGTAATCCACCTCCCTGATATCCTGCGATCGAGAATTAAGATACAGTATAGGAAGGTGGAAATAAGCGGCACCTGCGTGAAGCGAGAAATGATGCGACCCCTGGGTGTAGTGTCAATCCATCGCAAGGTGGATGACATGACACTTTCCATCAGCGCCTCGTGGACCCTCCGACAAGCTCGCATGCTTCGATAGATGTACGTGATGCTTCCAACTGTAGACAGGGCCGTTTGCGACAGCGAGAATGCTACGAAGATTGCGAGATAGCTAATCACACATGAGATGCAGCACTCAAGGCATTACGGGGAGCTTACAAGGCAGCGGGTACTCCTTTGGGTAGGTCCTCGTAAGCACTTGTCCAAACGCCCAGCCACCATGTGATCCTGTCGAGCAGTCGCTCAGTGAAGCAAAATTAAAAAAAATGCTGCACACAGCTTACATGATATCAGTGAGCTCGGACGCAAAGAAGATGACGACGAGCAGGATCCAGAAAGCAGCTCCACCATAAGCACTTAGGAAGAACTGCACTGCTCTATCATCAGCTTACAGGCCCGGTGGTGATAAAACAATGTCGACACACTGGCGGCCCACTTCAAGCGACCCTGCGCTCGCTCTTCTTCGACAATGAGCTTGCCATCTGACACGTTCGCATCTGGCTTCTCATCAAGAGCATCGTGGATCTCATGACCGTTCTGCGGCCGTTCTTCGTTCGAATCATCCTGAACTCTCTTCGCAGAATCGATCAGCTGCCTGGCTGGTGGTCCATGACTCTTGATTCGGCCGTTGAGGTCCAATTCGGTGATACTGTTCGCTATTGGCCCAACCAATGCCAGGGCGTGGGTCTATGAAGCAGAGTGAGGAAACGACGGCTGAATCAAGGCAGAGGCACGCACAACGAGAATGACCGTTCTGCCCTGCACAAGCTCTCCTTGGAGGCATTTCTCTACGATCCACCGAGATGTATGGACGTCGAGCGCGGACAGAATGTCATCAAGCAACAGAATTCCGGCGTTCGAATAGATAGCACGGGCGAAGGTGATTCTCGCTTTCTGCCCTCCCGACAACGTGATGCCCTTCTCTCCGACCTAAAGCGGCAATGCCCATGTAGTAGCATCCTCATTCATACCCGAAGGCGCTCCTACCTCAGTTTCGTCCCCGGCTGCAAATAATGCTAGGTCTGGCTCCAAGGCACATTGGTGCAGGACTACGACACGTCTCAACTTATTTGACCGAAGCGTCGTGCACAGAAGCGTTACGAACCGCTGTTGTATCTGTCCTCCTCATAGGCCGAACCGAAGAGGATATTATCCTGATACGCATTAATCAAATGGATTCGTCATGCTTCAGCCTGCTCACTTTGATCGTTGCATTCATCACCCACGACTCTTGGACGGCATATGCGATCCCTCCGTGCCTTGGCAAGCTGTACCATCCGTACGGACTGGTCGGCTGGAAATGCATTTCGCCAAGTAGAGCCATCAATACAGATGTTTTGCCGCATCCCGTCGGTCTGAAGGTCATTAGACTCGCAGCAAAGGTATATGGACGAGCGAATCGTACCCGATGATAAGGTTTATGCCACCCCAGGTGAAGATGATGTCGCCCTCGAAGCTCAAGCGGAAATTGCGACTATTGCTGCCGTCTGCCTTTGGATCCCATGCAAAGCTCGCATTATGAAATCCGACCACGTTTCCATGATCAAGGTCGTCATGAGGTAGCAAGGATGAAGTCGCGTCGTCTACGTCGTACGCGTCCAGCAGAGGTGACTTCAATCGAATCAATGAAATATTCCGCATAGTAACGAAAGTCCCACCTTTCTCAAGAAGTTGTCGACTCTGTCCAGAGAAATCTTGGCTGGAAGAGGATGATTGAGCTGAAATGTCGACTGAATCGACACGCGTACCATTTATCATCGAGTTCAGATCGCCGGTGATCGCCACTAGGTCCATCCTGAGCAAGTCAAAGATGCTCATGCTTGAGAATACGATCGACGCTGCAATCCAATGCACGTTGAGCTATGCATAAAACAGGTATGAAGGTGTATTTACCATTGAGGTCCTGATGAAAAACAAGGGTCTAAGACAAGTATCAGTACACTCTCCCAGAACATGTTTGGAGACCGTGCATAAGTGCCATAGGTGATAATCATGCTCGCCATAGGCAGAAGCACCCTGTCGGTCTATAAATTGAGACCTCATGCTCAAGTCCATCAGGACACGAACTCACGTCAAGTTGCCAACAATCAACTCCAAAAATCGACGTCTACGTGTATAACGCAACTCCTCTGTCCTCCTATCCTGGACCCGCTCTCTCACCATGGACTCCCAGGCGAACATCTACCAGTTTGTGAGAAGACGCGACGACGAGGCAGCATTGGCGCGCGCACCTTGATCATGCGGAGGATATTCAAAGCTGACCGAGAGCCTCAACGAAAGTCGCGTGCTGATGACCTTACCACTTACACTCCGTTATAGCTTTCACCCGTTGACCCGTCTACAGTGCGTGTCCGTCAGCGGACGAAGCACAGCATGTGAAAGATATACGAACTTTCTCCATTTGAATCTTCTGCGTGTCGCCCATCTGCTTGGTAAAAAGGCCAGGAAGAGGCACAGTTGCGACCAGGAAAATCATTCCAATGACGGCTGACCAACCCAGAACCGTAGTCAAGAACCAGACTGAGGCAATGACCTCGAGCGGTAATTGCAAGAAGAAGAAGACAAACTCCTTTGCATCCAAGATGGTCGGAACGTCGGCGCCTATCAGTGTGTTGACGTTGATTACGGCAGTGCATTTCTTGTCCTCTCCGTCGTCCAAATCAGGCTGCTCTGTAGTGGAAGCGGCGCTGGATGGCGGAGCGCTGTCCTTCGACGTGGGACTGCTGATTCGCATTCTCATAGATTGGGCGAAGATCAATTGCAGCAGCAAGCTTTCCGCCTGCACAAGCATTGCATTCTACATCATCACGTAAGCAATCCGGGATACAAGCGGTTTGGGCGTTGCATACTACGGCATAAAGATATCCGTTCTCGCCTAGCGAGAACAACATCCGGCTAACGAAAATGAGAACAATCCAAACCCTATTGGCAATTCAATCATTCGATAATTCGGCTGGAGGCGACGTCTTTACACGTACCATGGTCTCACGAGCGCATCCTTCCCGCCAGTCTCAAGATATTGCAAAAGACGATTTATAGCGATGGGGCCCAAAAACGTTGCGATGACGTTAACGATGACAATGAATACTTGCAGCCAGACTCGACCACCGAAGAATTCCATTAAACCATACAGAAGATGTCGGTCTTTCAAGCCGAGTTGGCGACGTTGCCAAGCATCCAAGATCTTCCCACCCTGCATCTCCAGGATAGCCGACTGGTCGTAATCAGCCAAGACAGGGATAGCCTCATGCTGTGCATTCTTCTCAAAGAACGACTTGTACATGAAGGGCTCCAAGAAGTAGAAGAAGTTGATCGCGGCAAGGGAAGCGGTCTGTTCGGGCGGTGGTTTGCTTGGGCGCTATGGCACACACATCACATCAGCCCCCTGTATCTTTGGGATGGGGACAACACACCTGGGGATCGACAGGAACGTATGGTTCGGGGATGACAAGAGGGATTATCACGCCTGCAAAGACCAGAAAGCCACCTTCTGTCCAGGTGAGACCGAGATACCGAGAATCGGCCGGCACTCCGCCGAAAATCATGAGAGGCCAAAAGTTCCGCCAGGAGAATACACAGCACTGGATAAGCAGAACGATGCCCGCATTGTAGGTGAAGACTTTCGTGATGTTCTGTCTCACTGCGATGGCAGCCAGACATAGGACTGCGGCGTATGACTATGGGCATGGTCATCAGAAATACAGCCCAGCGTTACGCGATGTCACCTACATAGCTGATAACGCCGAGCATGTCTCTCCACAGTTGACAATCGGCAGCCATAGTGAGGCCCGTGTCGTCAACACGATTGGAGTCGAGCAAGAATCGAGCAGACGCAAGGACGGCCAGGGCAGTTGCGCAGAGAAGACGGAGAACATGGAATGTATAGACAAGCTTCCCTCCTTTATGTTGCACATGTCGCTTTAGCTTGGTTTCAAATAGGCGATCTCCTGATCCACCATCAAGACTAGCATCGGAGTCTCCCCCAATACGACGATGTTTTGTCCCACGTCTAGTTGCCCAGATAATGAGAAAAACAGTAGAGAGCGCTGCAGCGTAGCAGGGAACGAGACGGAGCTCCCACCAAGCTTCACCGCCAGTGCACGAGTTCATCCGCCCTTACCCCAGCGGAACGGGGAGATAGACTAGTTGGCGAGAAGTTATAGATATGTCGCTGTCGCCATCTTATATGCGCCTGCGATCATTCCGGCCCCCACGGCATTACTTGCGCTCTGCACGAACTCAACCACATGGTGCCATTCAAAATTAACTTCCGCCAAGATGATTCCGTATGACTCCAGAGAAGAATCTGATCCTCACGTGGAACATAGAAAAAGTTATAGTTACCGGCCATCTGCAGGCGGCAACCTGCAATCACACTTACGGTCTTGTGAAGAGACGTGCTGTGGGCTTGCCATGCACCATGCGGCTGGAAGGCTTTTCACGTGAACTCGGTCGACCATATCCAGAGCACAAAGAATTCCGCTCGTAGCGGATTTGTATTATCTAAGATATCTCGCCTGACTTGTATTCTTGGGCTCTATCTTATTGCTTGGTAATGCGCGCTGCGTTCTTGACCACCTCCCAAAGCTGTGCGCGGTCCGGACTTCCGTCTACTAAGCCTTGGAATACGCCGTTCTGAACAAACACAACTCAAACATACGATGGTTCTGGCCGAGTCATGACCTTAACCATGCTAACTTTCAGCCTACACCGTCCGAAAGGTCCAGGCTTCCTTCAGGGCGTGCATTCGCTTCTGCACGGCTCTGGCCATATCCCCAACCCCAAATGCGGATGTCGAAACCAATCTATTACAAGATCCATCGCTTCCTGACCGCTAAGCGTCACTCTAGATTGCTCGCCCCTTCTCCGCTATGCCGATCAGCTTCTCCTTATCACCACTCTCCTCCACCAGCGAGCGGAAGTAGCTGGTCTTGTTTGCCAGGAGTGCCAACGGTGAGTCAAACTCGACGAGCTTGCCGGCGTCTAGCACTGTAACTCACGACATCAGAGACCCAGCATTGCTGTTCTAAACGAGCCACTCACCCATTATTTTGTCGTAATCCATAATAGTGAGCAAGCGGTGAGCAATGGTGATGAGAGTTGCATGCCGCAGCTCTAGTCGAATTGAAGTTTGGATCGTCGAATCCGTTTCAGCATCGACCGATGCTGTGGCTTCATCTAGAATGAGAACCCGCGTTCCACGCAAGATAGCGCGTGCAAGGGCAATCAACTGTCGCTGACCAACCGAGAAGTTGCTGCCAGCGTTCCCCACGGTGCTGTCGAGACCTAGATTCGTACCATCGGACGCGCCAGTGTCCGTGATCAGACCAGTGGCTCGCAGGGCATCGTAAAGGCTCGCATCGTCGTGCTCAGACAGAGGATCCAGATTGTAGCGCAGAGTTCCAGAGATCAATGTTGGCTCTTGAGGAATGATGGCAAGACTATTGCGGAGCGCGTTGAGGTTTAAGTCATTGGTTAGCTGTCCATCGAAATAGACCTTGCCCTCTGTAGGGATGAGGCGCAACAGAGACAGCGCCAATGAGCTCTTTCCGCTGCCGGTTCGTCCCACTAATGATGGTGAGGCAGGCTCCAAGGAGTGGAGAGTAGTGTGACATACCAATACCGACACGTTCTCCAGACTTGATATCAAATGTGACGTCTTGCAAGACGAGTGGGCCATCCTTGGAGTATCTGTGAACCTATAAGTGATTGCACCACAAGTCATTCTGCGGCTCACCTGGCGGACAGGTTATCGACCTTCAGAGCACCCGAAGCCGGCCAATATGCTGGAGGCTTTCCTTTCTCGGATGGTTCTGCCTCGTGGTCGATCACGAGGTAGTCACGTATCCGCTCAAGACTGAAATGCGGTCATTAAGGGAAATCTGTGACGCGCCTTGTTACACGCACCTATTCGCCGAGACTTCCACCATGTTTGCGACCCGGACCCAATACAGAATCATAGAGGAAAACTCGATCGCCATTGTTAGCTAGTACGTTGAACCGTTAGTCATTAGTCCGCCGATTGAGATAGACCCTCGTACGCTGAACTAGAACGTAGAGTCAGCATCAGCGCAGTAACAGCAGGTCTGAGCACATACTCCAGTGGTGCTTGCTCCAACACTTTGCTTCACATACACCAAATAGGCGGCAAGTCCAGTAGTGAACATCGCCCCGAGCAGATCAGCTCTGGTGGTAATCCATCTGATTGCAACAGTTGAGTCCTACATAACAGCTCAATATGGAATGGCTGACCGATTGAGGTTGTAGAAGGTTCTTGAAGGGCGAGAATAAGCATCCGCACGTTTCCGGAGCTCTACTTTGAAGGGTTCCTCGGCCCCATAAGCGCGAACAGAGACTGTATCCTTGGTTCAGAGACAGGATGAAGAACGGATTGAAGTGAACTTACTCAGCCCAGTGATGGCAGCGGCAAAGTGATTGTACAAAGGTGAACGCCAATTGGATCGCAACCGCTGAACAAGGGTTAGGATCCAATAGTGTACGATTCCCGTCGGCTTGCTTACCTTCACACACATCTGAGCAGCGATGTAGACTTGGCCAAGGGCCAAGCCAGCGATCAGAATGATTGCACCGGGTATGCTGAAGATCGGAGAAACAACAATGATAACGATGAACTTGATGATCAATGACACTGCAGCCATGTCAGAAAGGATGTCACGTCTTGAACCAGTCAACCTACTCGTCATGGACAACATAACTATTGCGATACCGGTAAGTGGGCCGTCCACCTCCCGTATGTCCTGTTTGGTTCGTGTCAGAAGGATTAATACAAGTGTCACACTCTTACCTGAGTGAATCTAGAGACAATCCTGCCAACCGGGGTGCTGTCGATCCAGCGCAGCGTCGAGCGGAGCACGCTTTCGCATAGGGTGTCATGAATGATACGACATGCCCGAACACTGAACAGTACATGGATAAGTTGTTGGGCAAACCATATGCCGTCTTGCAAAATCACAATCCCGATGAAGATGAGAAGATAGCTTCAGGCCATGATCAGTGCAAAGGAAAACGTTAATCGACTGTCATACGCACTACATCACGTTCACGCCGCCTTCGGGCTTCGGCTTCTGTTCATATGCTTGCGCCCAGTGGCCTAGCCACCATGTACCCCTGCGGAGTTTTAGTCCGTAGCAAGACCAACGGCACCTGTTGTATCTTACCCGACATCCATTCCCATGACAATGACGTAACTTAACGTCAGAAGAACCCAGTAGATGGGACCGCCAAAGGCATCCGTGAAAAGTTTGACTGAAAAGCATCAGCATGATTGGGGGGACTCTCTAGTATTAAGCTCCTTACTTGAAGCCCACTTGATTCTGCCCTCCGCCATTTCTTCCTTTACAACCAGTTTTCCCTCGGCGCTCTTGTCTTCGGCCGGTTTTTGTTCCTCGCCTGGAAGGTTTTCTACAACATCTAGAGCCTGCTCGCTCTCCTTCATCTCTTCTCTTAATGTGGAATCAGACATCAGCGTCCTGTCCAAAGGACCCTGGCTGATGACGTGACCGTGGGCACTGAGTGATATAACATTGCTTGCAATCGGCGCGACGAGGGCAACAGCGTGAGTCTACACGTGTTTGTAAGTCACGTGGGCTCTACTTTCAATGCCGTAGTGCTTACCACAAGGACCACAGTCCGATCTTTGAGAAGATCACCTTGCAGACATTTCTCGACGACCCAGCGAGCCGTGTGCACATCCAAAGCCGAAACGACATCGTCCAGGAGAAGAATTTGGGCCGGAGAATAGACAGCGCGAGCAAGCGTTATACGAGCCTGATAAGAATGATGAGAACCGACCCAGCTTAAGCATAGCTCACTGACCTTTTGACCACCGGACAATGTAAGACCTCTTTCGCCGACCTGCGAAACAACTGTAAGAATCTCAATCATGACTCGTGGCAGCGGACGCACTTCAGTTGCATCTCCCGCATCAAACATGGTCAGGTCGGGTTCGAGGCCGCACTGGTAAAGCACTGACATCCCAGGTAAGGAGCAGGTTATCGGAACCAAAGAATTACCTACCTTTCTTGTACCGCGCCTCGTCATACGGACTTCCAAAGAGGACGTTTGACTGGACCATGTTAGGGATGCGATCAAGCAGCCTTGTCATAGTCTGCTTACCTTGATGGTGTCATTCTGGACCCAAGACTCTTGCGCTGCGTACGCAATGCCACGTCCACGAGGCAGGCTGAACCAAGAATCAACGCCCTGCACCTCGAAGTGCATCTCGCCAAGCAGCGCCATCAAAATGGACGTTTTTCCGCAACCAGTTGGACTGCCACCGACGAATAAGCGCTCATCCCAGCTGAATGGATAACGACGTACCCGACAATAACGTTAACCTGTCCGTTCTTGAAAATCAGGTCCTCAATATGCAGGCGGAAGTTGCGCTGGCCAGGCTCGAGCGCGCCATCGGCGGGATCGGTCCACGTGAACGTGGCGTTGTGGAATCCCACAATCTCGCCCTCTGTAACTGGAGGAGCCACGATCGCGCTTTCCACAGGCGTCCGACGGAACTTGTCCAAGAGGTGGCTCTGGGCCGGGAGATGAGAAGATCATTCGCACAGGTAGAAAGGGTGGACCTACGGAACGCATGAAGTCGTTGATGCGGTCCAAGGAAACCTTGGCTGTGATCGATTCAGCGAGGCACATGACTGCAGATACTGCACATCCTTACCCTTTATGGTATTCGTCAGCATCATGACAACACCGGCCATGTCGTGTCTGAGGGTGCTGAAGACAGGAACGCTTGAGAACACACGGGCGGCTGCACCGCCAGTTAGTTACGATACAAGTAGCCGGATTGAGATACCCACCATCCAAGTCTTGCTTCAGGACAAGCGTCTACATGGGAGTCAGCGAGGATTCTGAGGAAACTGTCCAGCAACGTACATAGAAGCCGTACGTGATGATCATCGTTATCATGGGCAGCATTTGTCTGAACCAAACTTGTCACTACGGAGCCAGGTTACTGGTCCAAGGACGTACGTAATGACATTGTTGAGCATTCCCAAGATCTTCCGGAGACGGATATAGTGCAGCTCCTCGTTCCGCACCGAGTCCACCTGGTTCTTGACAAGCGGCTCCCAGCCGAACATCTTGATCATGCGGATGATGCCCAGAGCTATCACACATTCAGTCTCGGTGTGAGGCACGAGAGGCAGTCGGGCGACGTGGGCCACTCACACTCCGTGATGGCCTGCACCCGCAGGTCCGTCTTCTGCATCATCTTCCTCTGCGCATCCTGGATCCTGCTCGCGATCAACCCGGGGAGGGGCAGGGTGATGAGTATGAAGACCATCCCGACGACTGCTGCCCATGAGAGGATGATCCAGAGGAACCACATGCAGAGAATGGCCTCCAGCGGGCAGTCTAGGATCATGAACAAGAAGTCGCGCCCGTCAATCATGTTCCCGATATCGGTGCCGAACATATTATTGATCTTGGCAGACAGGTGTGTCGCCTTGCCCGCACCCGCCGGGGCAGTGTCGGACTTCTTGTCTTTGCTGTCCTTGTCCTTGCCCTTATCGCCGTTCGTGCTTGCGGCGGCGGCGGAGGCAGAGGCCGTGGGTGTCGGGCTACGCTCCTCGCTGTTTGAGCCGTCCGTCTCGACCAGGGTCGCCGTCTCGGTGCCCGACGCGCTGGGTGCATGCGCCGATGACTCTCCCTCGGCCTGCTGGTCCGTCACCCGGGGCGTGCTCGTACCCGGCGTCGGTGCGGGCGAAGCAGAGATGATCGCGTCGTCCGTGAGCCTTAGTCTGAGCGCGTGCTCAAAGATGACCTGCGTGAGAATGCTCTCTGCCTGGACGGTCATGCGGGTGCTGGTGAAGATATACAGATTGAACGCCAGCGTGTTGAGCGTCGGGGCGAGGAACATGAAGCTGATCCAAACCAATGGCCGCACATATGCGTCCTCCCCACCTTTCTCCATGTACGTGAGCAAGCGGTTGATCCCGATCGGGCCCAGGAAACGGGACAACACCTCCATGATGAGGAAGAAGGCCATGTTGGCGTACTCCCAGCGGAAGACGTCCATCAGGCCCCAGAACATGTGTCGCGGCTTCTTGCCCATGTCGCGCCGGCGCACGGGGTCGAGCGCATCCATCGCACGCGCACGCAGGTTGTCGCTCCAGTCTGTGTCCGGGAGTGGGGGAAGTTGCTCGTACGGCAGCTGCGGGACGCGCCATGCGGCGAAGACGATCGGCTCGAGGAAGAGGAAAGAGATGAAGCTGAAGATGGAGGCTGTCTGCTCGGGTGCGGGCCTCGCTGCCGGGTTTGCGGGGTCGTATGGGACGTATAGCCTGGGTACGAGAGCGGGAAGCGCGAAGCCCACGAGAGTGACGAAGGAACCGCGAGTCCAGAGGAGCCATGGGAGCGTGCCGTCTGCCGGAACGCCGGTGAAGGTCGTGAGAGGGAGGACGTTTCGCCAGAAGAAGACGAGGAACTGGATGAAGAGGATCCAGGAGGCGTGGAAGGAGCAGGCAGCGCGGAAGCGGCCTTTCAGGACGATCGCGCCGATCGAGAGGACTGTAGCATATATCTATGCCATGTCAGCACCTTCCCGTAGATAGCAAACCGTGACGCACATAGCCAACCAACACCGCTACCTCAGCTCTACCCGTGCAGTCCCACTTCCAGTCCCACCTCTCCCCGCCGCCGAGCGGGATCTGCGGGAGCAGCCCACTGATGACCTCTGCCGGCTGCTGGCTGCTGAGCGCGACGGCGGCAATGGACAGCCCCACGAGCGCGCCGGCTCCAAACAGTCTCGTCGTGTTGAACGCATATATGACCCATCCGCCTCTGGCCTTCACGAACTCGGATGTGCGCTTCAGCAGCGTCTCCTCTGGGGCGGGGGAGAGTGCAACGGGCACTGAGCGGGGCTTGACACTCGCGTGGGAGACGGTGGTGATAAGCAGCAGCAGCAGGGAGGCAGCAGCAGCATAGGCGGGGAGGAGACGCGGGTCGGCCCAGATGGAGCTGACCGAGCAAGCCGAGGTGGGAGTGACACCCGACTGTGACAGGCGCGCGAGGATGTCCTCGAGCGTGTCCAGCTGGGACATTTTGTTTTGCAGGTTGGTCGAGTGCTCCAGCACAAGCGAGCGGTGGTGGTAGTTGTATGTAGGGTATAAGAGCACGCTGGCGATCGCAGTAGGTCAAGGACGCGGTGGCTTCCTATCGCGTCGGCGTGTGCAGCGCGTGGGACGGCGTGGGCCTCGCGCAGGGCCAGCAGGCAATCAGTTCACTTCGCGTGAACGGTGATCTCGCGGCTGCCGGCCGATCAGGGCAAACTTCTGCGCAGTGCTGTGCCTTCTTCCCCCCGCTGCCCACAAGCAGCCAGAAAGTCTGATTAGCGGTTCAATAAGACGCCGTGTGCTCGCGGACGGCGAACGTTGCCCCGCTCGGGAGGACGACCCGCACATGCGGCAGACGCCGGCGCCCATATGGTGCGGGGTTGCGTCATCCAGCTTTGGCAATTTCGGAAGGCGCCGTTCGTCCCGCGTCGCGCACTCGGGCGGACGCGCCGGCGCGTCAGCGCGTCCGTTGACAGCGTTGTCATGCAGCCCGGGAATGTAGGGCTGATGACTCGGAGTCGCAAACAAGTTATTGTCGGCGAGCTTCCGAGGGTATCCCGCTGGAAGCAGCTGGGTGAGGCGGTGCGATAAGACGAAGCAGCATGAGGAGAAGGAAGGTGGGGAGACGCATGTGTCAGTAGTGATCGATGTCACGAGCTTGCCCAAGGGATATGTGATGTGCCGTACAATGGCTCGTTAACAATGGCTCGAGTTGGACGAAGGACTAGTTGGGTGCGGGCCACTTTACGAAATTGTCCACCCCAATCTGGGGTAATTCCTTTTCGGTTCATCAATATTATGATCGCTTGCGCTCCCACAATGCGGATCCGCAATCAGAGGGGGATCAAGACAATGGATCCGTGTCTGCACTCTCACCGATCATATTATTCCAAGCTTGATCGGAGGACATCAACAGCCAAGCTTTATTTCACGGTGTATACATTAAGTACCAATTTGCGTATAACAGCAACAAAAGCCAAACAACGAGTGTATGCGACATGAATGTGTCATTAGTGCTTTCGCCATTAGTGCTTTCGCTTCAAGAGTCGAAAGGAGAGAAGCAAATCAAGCAAGCAGAACAGTCAACTCCGGATCCGGAGGTCGCCCACCACCTTGCCCTCAGCCTTGCCCCCTCGCTCCCAGGTGGACACCCTCCAGCGCTCGACCTCCTCCACGACGCCCTCGGGATCCATGACCTCCCCGAACCCGGTGTCCCTTAGCCTCGCCAGGCAGCTGCCGACCCACCCCCGGCTGCCCCACTCCTTATCCTGCCCCACCTCAACCGCGTCGAACTCGTCGTCGAAGAACTCTGCCTGGCCGGGGCGGATCTTGAGCAGCAGCCAGCGTGCGAGCACGGGGAGGGAGAACCCGTCGCACGCTTTGGCGTGGTACGCGAGCTCAGGGCCCTTCTCCCCCTCCTCCCACACCAGCCGGTAGAGCGTCGCCTCCCGCGCGCCTTTGCGCTCCTTTTTGGGAGAGAGGAGGAACGCCCACTCTACTTCGGAGGAGGAGGGGGAGGAGGAGGGGAGGAGAGCGAGGAACAGTCGATCCTTGTTGTGCAGCGGCATCTGCCACGCATCCGCTGATGTGTGCGAGGCGCTGCTGTGCACTAGCTTGCGGACCATGCCGGGGAGCGGGGAGGCGGTGCGCGGTGCGGGAGTGGGCGATCGGGAGGCGGAGGGAGACGGGGACGGGGAGGGAGAGTAGGTGAGGACAGGCAGAGAGCGTAAGATGAAGGTTTCCTCGCGGAGAAAGGGAGGGGAGAACGCGCCTGTGGATTTCCCGATGGGCGAGCGGGTCGACATGATGGTCTGCTCTGCACTCTTTCACTGATTGGCAGGCGGGACGGGCAGGCTAGTGGTAAGAACAAGCAGAGCGAGGTATGGCACTTTATATGCGCACTGTCGGGAGGGCAATAAACGGGATGGCGAACAGGAGGTAGCGGGCGATGCACGGGCTGGCCTGGGCGGTGGGGATATAAGTACGGCGCCGGGGCAACGGGATGTCCTCGCCCGCTCCTGGCGACCCGCGCCCAAGATCCTGGGGCGAAGGAAGCGAAGCCCGCGTTTTGCGCTATTGTGCGGATGAGGGAAGTGCGTGCGTGCGTTGTCTTGGGACCTCTGGCAGGCGCGCCTGGGCTCCCACGCCTTCCCCTCCCTTCCCGCACTTTCAGGCGAGGCGGGAAGCCTGGGCGCTGGTCCGAGACTGCGAGCCGACATCACCCATCAATTGCCCGTCGAATATTACACGCCGTGCGAGCACCGTTACAGCGTGTCCGAAGCCTCGAACAGCAATTTTAAGTTTTGGGAGACTGATGAGAAGGGCGATGCAGTGATTGATGATCAGTGATGACATGTGGATCCGAGGTGATTTGCGCGCTCCAAAGGGGCGGAAAGCGGCGTCCACTGGTCGGAAGGCCATTTCAGTCATTGCAGTGTAATATCATAGCAGCCATTGATAGACCACAGCGGTGATAGGGCGAGAAGTTGGGAGCCAAGCTCATCTAGATCTGGTGCGGGAATTCGCGGGCAGCTTGAGGAACGAATAAGGAGAGGTCGCTTCCCCGCCGGCTTTCGCTACCGGCTCGGGACCGGCAAGCCAAATCCTGTTCATACGTCCCTGAGTTCTGCCGGGGCCGCCTTCATCCTCTTGCGCTCGACCCTGTCTGCATCATCTTCCTGCAGCCTGCTTCGCTGGGGGTTGACCTGTCCCGGCCGGAGCTAACGAGGAGAAGGGATGCACTCCTCCACCCACAGGATCCCCTTTCCGGGCCATGAGGAGTGGTACATCGAGGGCACATTAGACCAGAAGGGCGGGGCGGACGTACCGACCTCCGGGTGGCCCATCGCCCTCGTCCGTCTCTGCCTTCCTGACCCCTCACGCCTGGTGTACTGATCCCCGACAGATCCTGCACGGCTCCCTCGGGCATCGGGACTACCTCTACCAACGCACGCTCTCCCCGCACCTCCCGCTCGACACCTTCCGCTTCGACTTCCGCTCGAACGCGCGCTCGCCCGGCCCGAGCTGGCAGTACGCCGGCTTCGCCGCCGACGTCGCGGACGTGCACGCTGCGGCTGCCTATCTCCGGGAGCGGTTTGGCTATAGGATCGTGTTGGTCGTCGGGCACTCGAGGGGGAGCGTGGTGGGTTTGAGGTGGGTATGCGAGGACACGACGGAGCGAAGGGCGCGGGGGCTCGAGGGGGAGGTCAAGGGGTATGCGAACGTCAGTGGGCGATGGAGGATGGGCAAGATTCGGGGTGCGCGCGTTCCTATCTTTTACGAATAGCGCTGACAAACGGTGCGCAGACATCACCCAGCATATGCTGCCCGACTTCCAGACCAAGGGATACCATGATTGGCACGTACGCGTCGCCAGCAAGCCCGTCGTCGCCCGCGTCCACGCTGCGGACATCGACCGTTTCGCAGCGTACGACAGCACCATTGTGGAGCGCGAGTTCCCGCTGGACGTGCATGTCCTTACAGTGCACGGGATGCGCGATCAGGTCGTCCCGACATATGATGGGATCATCTATTCGCGGGTGTTTGAGAGCCGCCGGGAGAGGGGAGGGACGGGCAGGAGCACGCTCCACCTGATTGAAGAGAGCGACCATAACCATAAGGGCGTGAGTGCAGTCAGCTCCTGCTTTGATAACGAGGTGCTGAGTGCGAGTGGAGCATTATCAGGAAGTGAACGACACGATCGTTCGCTGGTGGAGGACCGTGGAGGACGGCACGGTGCAGGGAGGGATGGCGCCCGCCTGGCACCCACCAGGCGAGGCAAGCGACGGGAAGAGTAAACTGTGATGTATTAGATCTAGAGCACATGTGTGTCAAGTACAAAGAGCAACCAGTAACCAGGATGACAAGAACGAGGAGGGTGGCAAGAAGACGGCGGTCATTGCGGCACGCCCGGGTCGACGTAGGCGTGGCCACACTGCAGGCAGACGTAGAACAGCGTCATTCGCGTCTCTTTCCGCTTGCCTTGGTCTTGGAATGTTACACCCCTGCGAGTTTGGGGTCAGCGGGATGTACTGGATGAGCTAGGGTGAGGAGACGTACCCGTCGTGATGACACCTTGGACATGAAGCCTCGCTATCCCTAGGCAGTGTGATGTCCTTGTTCACATCCTCCGTCACGCCCGCCTGTTCCCTATCCTCCAGCATTAGTCATCCGCCGATCAACGCAAGCCAAAAGCACGCACTTGGTGACAGTAAACAGGTCGTTCTTGTACACGCACGGGTCGGTCGCTTGGTACTCAAAGTCGCAGTTCCGGCAGGCGTACATGAGCACCTTGCGTTCCTCATCCGCGCGAGGGTACAGGAGGTTGTTGCTGTGCACAATCAAGGTCAGCCGTGTGCCACAGCGTTAGCAGAAATGATACGTACCACTCGGTGCAGAACTGGATGGATTCGCCCGACATGCTGGGCCTGCAGATGACGGTAGCGACGAGAGCGTGGTGGCGAGCACACGCGCTGAGCAACGCAGAACTTGAAGAGTCAGACGCCGGTGGCGGTGCAAGGGTTCTCGATCATTCTCCGATCACCGTGACGCCCAGCCGTGCCAAACTCTTCTTTCAGATCCAGCCGTGCAGTCACGCTGACTATCCCGTAGAATACGCCGTGGCGTTCCAAATCGAGAAACCTTCTGAAGAGTCATCGGAAACGCCGGCGGTTCTCTGATGCACGTTGCCGCGCTCATGTCGTAAGCCGGGCGCCGAGCCCTGAACTGCTGGGGTACCTCGAGGTTGGCCTGCGCTCCTGCCTCAGACACAAAACACTTAAATGCGCTCTTGGCTGAGCCGAGATCGATATCGGCAGCTCTGGCCTCGTTGAACGTTCTGAAAGCCTCTCTCCTACCGTTCCGTGCATTACGAATTCGAAAAGCAAGCCGCTTTGCAATAACAATGTCGACGACTACGAACGCGCGTGCTCCCACCGCCGGCCAGCCTGTCTGGCAAACCGACGCCGCCGCGGTCGACGCGATGCGCCGCGCTGGGGAGATCGTGACTGGCAAGTTTGTGCATGCTCTGCTGGAGAATTCAGGTCTCCCTCCTTCCTCACCGAAGGACTTGACGATCCTCGACAACGCCTGCGGGTCCGGGGTCGTCACTGCCGTCCTGCTGGAGAAGCTGAGTGAGGAACAGAAGAAGCGCACCAGGGTGACGTGTGGAGATGTGCAGCAGGTGCTGATCGACTATGTTAAAGGAAGGATGGAGAGGGAGAAGTGGGAGGACGTCGAGGTGCGATTGGTTGACGCTCAAGTGCGCATCCCTCTGTTGCGGTCGCTCTTGGCTGACACCGAGAAAAGGACACCAAGCTCCCCTCGGTGCACTACACGCACGTGCTCACGTCCTTCGCGGTCATGCTCGTCCCCCGCCCGCTAGACACTCTCCAGGAGATAAAGCGCATCCTCGTCCCCGGGGGTGTGAACGGCTTTACAACGTGGAACAAGGTCGGGTGGATCCCCCTTGTGCAGCGCGCTTTCGCCGCAGTCCCTGGATGCCCGCCCTTCCCCCCCGAGGAACAGTACGCGGATTTCCTTGGCACGGGACGGTGGGACACGCCCGCGTTCGTTCAGCAGCAGCTGGAGGAGCAGGGGTTCGAGGATGTCAAGATCGACATCGTTGATGCCAATTCGCAACTTGAGAGCCCGGAGAACTTCGTGAACTTGTTCGGGAATATGTTCCTGGGGCTTACGATGAAGTGGTTTGGGGAGGAAGAGAAGAAGGAGTTTGGACCGAAGATCAAGGACACGCTCCTGAGACAGCTGCAGGAGGAGTACGGCAAGGGTCAGCCGTGGGAGATGCCCATGACCGCCAATGTCGTGACGTGCCGCAAGCCGGCCAACTAGTGCATGTCTTTGACCTCCACCCCATGACTGCGGCGTATGATGCAAACCCTTGATGATAAATGAAGAGATCACACAACGTGCATCCAGACGTGGGACCTGCAGCATGCTCCCAGATCAGAACAATCGGAGCAACACTATTCATGCTTAGATGCATATGTGGAGCTCATCTCAGGACGTCATGAATACAGTATCTGAATGTATTGAGTCGGTCCTGATTGCAACGCGGGGACATCGTGGTCCAAACTCTGATGAGGTCATGGGGGCGCGGAGCCCTTGCGTCCGTGCATACCGCAAAGGATTGGGATCGAACGCACCCCTGACACAACAGAACGCATAAGTACGCCTCTCGCTGCGGACGAAGGGCTATCTGCATCAGCACCGGCCACATCTCCGAAGCCCCCAGCCGCGCATATACCACCAACATGACATCCGCCGCGCCTCCTGAAGAGGGCCACTGGAAAGCCGGCGGTCTCACGCCCGAAGCGATGGCGCGTGCTGGCGAACTGGTGACTGGCAAGTTCGCCAAGCCGCTGATTGAAGCTGCTGGGCTCCCTCCCTCCGGCACGGAGGACGTCGTGCTGCTGGATAACGGGACAGGGGCGGGGTGTGTCGCTGCCAACCTGTTGCAGATGTTGGACCAGGAACAGAAGAAGAGGACCAAGATTACTTGCGGGGATATCCAGGACGGGAGCCTCCAGTTCGTCGCGTCGCGAGTGGAGAAGGAAGAGGGTTGGGACGGTATCGAGGTCAAGTATATCGACACTCAGGTGCGCACCTGCTCTTGCCCGACCTGCCCATTCCTTGCTGACACGCTGCGCAGGACACGAAACTCCCTTCCTCATCATACACCCACGTAGTCTCCGCCTTCGTTCTCATGCTCGTCCCCAAGCCCGTCGACGCGCTGCAAGAGATCCATCGCATCCTCGTCCCCGGGGGAGTGAACGCGTTCACGACCTGGCACACGACAGGCTGGGTCCTCTGGCTGCAGCGCGCATTCGCAGCCATCCCCGGCTGCCCGCCCTTCCCTACCAAGGAGCAGTATGGGAACCACTGGGACACGCCCGAGTTTCTTCAGGAGGTGGTCGCTAAGCAGGGGTTCGTCGATGTCAAGGTCGTACAGAAGGCGGACAAGCCGGTGATAGACAGCCCCGAGATGTATGTTCGCCTGTTCGCGAACATGATCCTTGGTCTCGCTACCAAGTGGTTCACGGATGAGCAGAAGAAGGAGTATACGGAGAAGATTAAGGCGACGCTGTTGAAGCAGCTGCAGGAGGAGTTTGGCGAGGGCCAGCCAGTTGAGATGCCCATGATCGCCAATATTGTGACGTGCAAAAAGGCGATCTGAAATGGATGAAGTGATCGGATGATTGCGTATCGTATCTGATAACTCCAATGTCGATGAAGTTTGTGTATTAATAAATGTGATTGAGTTTACTGTGCTGGTCGTTGTCAGGTAAACAGCGCCTACCACGGGGCGCGGTCAAACGCTGGACGCGTCCCCGTGAGGGTTCGCGTTACAGTACCGCCCACATGGCTGCTTTTCTAGCGAACGCCATCCTTGCGGTCAATTGCCCAGTCGCTATCTCTCCGTTGCGTTATTATTAGACCCCGGTTGGATCGGTCATTGACTACACTTCGGCAATCGCTGCGGGGCGAACCTTCCTTACCTTGTGGGCCTGGTCCGGTCGCGTCGGGTGCTTCCGGCTTCTTGTCTGTTTCTACCGATCGCTGGCGACGCCCTATCTTATAAAGGCCTTGCTGCTGTGCCTGCTCTGAATCTTCAGTGTACTATTGATCTCGACAGAGAATGGAAGGTTGGCAGATCGTACTCTCGCCGGCTGTCCTGACGGGCGAGGTAACCTGGCTGGACGCACGCCTGCTACCCGCCAGCATCTCCGTCCTCTCCCTGACACTGCTGCTTCCTCTGATATGGCTACAACCAACATGGATCAAAGATGCTGACGCGTCTCCTCTCCAAAATGAGGAGAATAGACCACTGGGTGCCCGGATCGATGCACACATCCAGGCGAGGGGCGGAAGGACGATCGTTGCCTTCAACGTCGCGCGACTTTTAGGAACTTTGGCTCTGGCGATTGTCTGTACCATCGTTGTCTCCTCGGATGTGTCACACACAGGTGCCGTACGCCGATCGGGCGTGTTCGAAATTGCGCTTGCTGCCGGCTATGTACAGGGGCTTACTCAAGTCTGCGACATAATGCTGACGATTGATCACAGATCTACGCCGGCATCCTCTCTCTGCTGTACTTGATCGTCAAGCCTTCTATTGGTCGCATGTGCAATGCAGCAGCTGCGACCGTACTCCTCGCCCAGTTTGCGGTTTTCGCGTGGAGAAACCTCATCCCATTCACGACTATTGATGGTGTTCCCGCCGATCTCGACGCGCCCTGGCTCTTGTGGTCGCGTGGCGTACTGGTGACCGTCGTCGGCATTGTCATCCCTCTCTTCGTTCCCTCGCAGTACATTCCTGTCGATCCAAAAGTGCGTTACGTTCCCTCTGCAATGGGATGCACGCTCACGGTAATATCAGAACCCTATGCCAGTACCGGCCCCCGAACAAACAGCATCCCTCTTCTCCTTCCTCAACTTCATCTTCGTCGATCACATCGTCATCGCCGCAAACCGCACCCCTTCGCTCGCATATGACCGCCTCCCTCCGCTGCCAGATGGAGACTTTGCCTCGACACTCGCTGCTCGAGGAATGGACACGCTGGACCCGCTACGCCGGACAGCGGAGGGGTTGAAGGATCAGCATCTGGGCCTCGGACTCCTCTGGGTCTTCAGATGGAAATGCCTGCAGATGATTGGATTCTTGATAGGACAAGTGATGCTCAGGTTCCTGGGACCAATTGGCATCAACAGATTGCTCAGGTTCGTGTAGTTGCCGACCTCAAAACTCCATTCACTCACCGTTCCTTTTAGCTATCTCGAGAATGACGGCGCGGATACCGCTATCCGTCCATGGTACGGTATGGGTCTACCATGGGACATACATATTCTCACCGTTGTGCTTCAGGGTTTGGATTGCCTGCATATTCCTTGCGCCAATCCTCTACACCATGTTCTTCTGCCTATACGTGCACAATGCGGTTTGTTTCCTGTATTCATGAAGCCTTCAACATGCTGATCCTCTAACGTAGAACCATGTGATTGTCCAATCAGAGAGCATGCTTGTACAGCTACTTCTTCGCCATGCTTTCCGAGTCCGAGTGACTGACGACACCCCCATTGCGACAATCTCAACGTCATCAATCAATACGGAAGCATCAACGTCAACCACGGGTAGCTCGACTCCCGTAAATGGAGAAACCCCTTCAGGATCAATCAGCAGCGAGAACACGGCCCTTTCATCACAGCAAGGAAATACGGCTGGCCTTACGAAACCATTGACCGTGCCCACTCAGCCTGGAACGTTGCCAATATCAAAAGAAGTGCTCAAGCCCGAGGAAGATTCTAGGAATTCTCGAACAAAGCCGTCAAGCAGCAGCGTGCATCTCTATGCGAAAATAAATAACATGTTTGGCACTGACATATCCAATATCGGTATGGGCATGATCAGGCCAGGTTTCATCGTTAGCTCATTTAATCGATTGTAGTCAGACTCACAGATGCTCTGGTGCTCGCTGTTGACACCCCGCTTCATCTCATACTCTGCGTCTGTTTTCTTTACCGTATTCTAGGCTGGGCCGCCCTTGTTGGAGTTGGCTTCATGGTCGTCCTTTTGCCCCTCCCTGCAGCGATAGTAAGGCGAATTCAGAGAGTCCAGCGATTGCAAATGCAGAAGACCGATCAGCGTGTGCAAGCGATGACCGAGTGTGAGTGCTTACGTGCTCATACGTGGGAGGACGCTGAACCCTGCTCGAAGCACTGAACATCATCCGGATGATCAAGGTCAGCACGTTGGTTTCATAGTCGCGTCTTTCTTATCACATGACACAGATGTTTGCCTGGGAACCTTTCGTCAAAAGCCGAGTGACTGAGAGGAGGGAAGGCGAGCTACGTTATCTTCAAATGAGGAAGCTCCTTGATCTTGCCAATGACATCTTTGTGTATGTATATAATTTTGTCCGCAGCCGACTAGCCTCCTTATTTTCAACCAGGGGATCTCTACCAATGGCCGCAATGACCATTTCGTATGCATTCTATGTAAGTCTCGGGATAAACTTTTAGGGATGATGAGCGCGCTGACGTTGACAGACTTTAGTGATGGGCCAGGAGCTCGATGGTTAATCTGCTTCGCTACCACCTGGATCATACTTGCTGACCCCCAAATGTTAGCATCCAAGGTGTTTTCCAGTCTTCCCGTGTTCGATCAACTCAGCGATTGTATGTATTTCGGCATCGCAAAAGTGTCGACGACTATCAGAGGTCCGTACGCAGCTTACAGTGTACCACCCTCTCCGTGATTGACATGCGAACACAGGGAAGGTATCTTTGGACCGCGTGACAACGTTCCTTTACAAGGTCAGTTGTTAATGCATACGTCGCATCTCATCCCATTGATCACATTTACATGCTCAGAGCTTGCTTTTGGACCGTTACAAGTCACCTTCTCCCATAGCAAGCACTGTAATGGCAGCACCTCCCAGCGAGAACAGCATCGGCTTCCACGAGGCAAGTTTCTCCTGGAGGGACCCGCAGGAAGATTCAGTGTTTCCGTCTCAACGGACATTTCGCCTCCGGTTGGACAACCTACTGTTTGAAACTGGGGCCATCAACCTTATTGTTGGGCAAGATTGCGGTCTCGCATGTGTCGTGCATGTCTGACTTTTGTTTAGTCCTACCGGTTGCGGAAAGACCTCTATTTTAATGGCTCTGCTTGGAGAGATGCACTTTATTGCCCAGGGCCCAGACTCCTGGTTCAATCTCCCCCGAGGCGGAGGCGTAGCGTATGCGCCACAAGAGTCGTGGGTTCAGAACGATACCATCAAGGTGATCACAATTTCCCAGCACGTTTCTCGCTAGCAACCTGATCGATTCTAGGCCAATATACTGTTCGGGAGTCCCTACGACGAATCTCGGTACAAAGCAGGTAGGACACAATTCAAGCCCTGGTTCTCGTGCCTTACCTCTTGCACAGTGCTGTATGACTGCGGTTTGGAACCCGATCTGGCTCTATTCGTAGACGGAGACGACACCGAAGTGGGTGCCGTCAATACATGTTTTGAGACACTGTTCCTCACCGAGTGCAGGTGGGAGAGAAAGGGCTCACATTGTCAGGCGGCCAAAAGGTTAGGGACCTTTCTCAGGAGCCCTCTCGCCTCTGAATCTTCCAGTACAGGCTCGAATAACGCTGGCACGGGCCGTGTACTCATCGGCCCAGATCCTACTTTTGGATGACATTGTCTCTGCTTTGGACGTTCACACTGCCCGCTGGGTTGCCGAGAAATGCTTGAAGGGGACTCTTATGAGAGGAAGGACAGTCATTCTCGTTGTAAGTCTCTTCCTGTTCCATGCTGGTCTGGAGGACTGACTGTCCCCTTCAGACACATGCGGTAGCATTAGTAGCTCCCATTGCACAGAAAGTCATATCTCTTGACTCGAAAGGTCACATACTCAGCCAAGGAACTCTTTCGACTGGTCTATCTGAAGATGCAACGTTGCGCAAAGAGCTTCAGCAAAGTCGAGCAAGTCTCGAACAAAATACTGACTCGCTTCAAACGGATGCTGCCTCGAAGAAAGACCCGGCTGCTGGAAAATTGATAGTGACAGAAGAGATGGCACAAGGGCGAGTCAGATGGGTTTCGAGTACGTTATATCTTCTTAGAAGGAGACGATGGTCAGTTAATCATAGCTCAGTGAAACTGCTGCTTAATGCATTTGGAGGCGTCTTCTCGTGGCTCTCTGCTCTCACGGGATTTGTTCTAGCTGTTACTGTTGACACTTTGTTCGTCACTTCTTCTGACCTGCTTTAATCATCTACTGATTCGTGTTTCTTAGTTCCATGTGGTGGCTGGGACACTGGGCGCAGGCGTATGCGACGTTTGGATCCCACCTGAATATCCCCTAGTGTGTTCATATTCTATTGCGACAACTCCAGAGTCTAACCCTCTTCTCAGCTACTTATCCGTATTCATAGGTCTTGTTGTCCTGCACCAAATATGTTACGGGACAGGCGCGGTCATCTACACCTTTGGCACCACCCGAGCAAGTCGAAAAATCCATGCCGAGCTGTGCGATAGTATCCTGCGCTCGACCTTCCGCTGGCTTGATAGCACTCCAATTGGAAGGATTGTTTCGCGTTTCACACAGGTAAGCGCGTTGCCGTGATCGCCTGAGGTGTACTTAAGGGTATGCAGGACATGGGCGAGATAGATAACACACTGACCGCGGAGGCTAAAGCAGTAATTCAATTGACGCGTTCGTGATCATCTCCTGTCATGTTATTTGCGATTGACTTTTTATGTACAGTTAAGCTCGTTTTCAAGTTCACCGCGGCGGTCGTCTTTGCGCCTGCATTCCTGCTCCCGGGCCTTGTCGTGACCATGTTGGGCTGGTGGTTGGGGCATTTCTATATGATTGCCCAGATGGCGATCAAGGTAAGCCCCTCTGGTGTACTGTATCAGTACGATATTTCTCATCATTTCGGATCAGCGACTTCGTTCGAATTGGAGATCTCCTCTCTATAACCACCTTGGAGCCTCTGTACTGGGACTTGGTAGCTGCCCGCCAGGTTCGCTGCAAAGACTCTTCTGATGTCCTGTTCAGTTTCAATCCGCGCATACGGAGCTGAAGACAAGTTTGAGCTTGTGCTTCGACAACGCGCCGACGCATACTCGAGACCAAGCCGCACATTTTGGAATCTGAACAGGTGCGGAGAACCGTACTTCTATCGATCTGAATTTACTTGAACGCCAGATGGATTGCGGTTCGCATGAATTTTTTGGGGGCGGCATTCTCTGGGAGCCTCGCCGCTTACCTCACATACACACGGAGAGGCGTTAGCGCGAGTAACACCGGTGTATGTACTCCTCTTGTCGGACCGTGATCAGTTCTCACGTCTGTCCAGTTTAGTGTAGGATATGATCCGTTGATATTCGCATCTAATGTTAACATTCCTGACAGTTGCACATGGCGGTCGAGTTCTCTGGTATGATCCTCTGGTGGATTAGGTTCGTCAATGGTTTGGAAGTTTCGGCCAACAGGTCTGCCATCCATTGCTTCCGATCAAGAGCCTTGGCACTAATTCATTTTGCAGCCTGGAACGTGTCCGTGACTATCTTTCAATTCCACACGAGCCTGCTGCGACGCAGGAGAAGCGAGCCCCAGCTTACTGGCCGGCCTCAGGATCTATTAGGGTCGAATCGTTATGTGCGAGGTGAGGTTCGCGGACTGCATTTGAATGGAACTGTACTCACTCATCGTCGCAGATATTCTCATGACGGGCCTCTGGTGCTCAGAGACCTGGATTTTGAGATCAAATCTGGAGAACGGATTGGCATTGGTGGGTGAACATATCTCGGGGATGGTTTCGTCTGCTGAAGGAGAAGCCAGTTGGGAGGACCGGTAGTGGGAAAAGCTCGCTGACGCTGGCTTTACTCCAACTTATCCCTACGACTGGCGACATTTACCTCGATGGACGACCGGCCCGCGATACGAACTTGGACGATCTAAGGTCGAATATGACTATCATACCTCAAGAGCCCATGCTATTGTCCGGGACGATTCGGTCCAACCTTGATCCGTACTCCCTGCATGACGATTCCACCTTATATGATGCTCTCCGAGTGACTGGATTGAGTGACTCGGAGAATACGATTGCCAACGACAACATCTCTTTGGATACAACCGTGGCAAATTCTGGTAGCAACTTCTCCGTCGGTCAGCGACAGCTCATCGCCTTGGCGCGGGCAATGCTTCGGCGAACGCGCGTAGTTATCCTTGATGAAGCCACTGCTTCAATCGATAGCGAAACGGATGCTCTCATACAAGCTTCGATCCGAACAGAACTCCAGCACGCCACACTGATAACTATTGCTCATCGTTTGTTGACAATTATGGATTATGACAAGATCATGGGTTAGTTGCAGTTTGTATTGAGATTCTCATGACCTTGCGTTGACATCATTCACAGTCCTCTCCGAAGGTCGACTTGTGGAGTTCGATACACCTCTCGCGCTCCTCCGGAATGAACACGGATATTTCCGTTCTTTGGTCGACGAGAGCGGTGAGAAGGAGAAATTGATCGCGATTGCGGAGGAGGGCCGCACGAGTTAGTTGTCACTGTAGGATGATGCAGACGGTAACATCGGCGGAGCAGGCGTTTCCAGTATGAAGAGATGGGTCAAATAATATCCAGAGTGCCTGCCAAATAAGTGTGGCCGGATGGCGCAACGGTAGATTCCGCTTACTATATCGTGAAGCATGTGGTCCCCGAACTAGAGGTCGCTCATTCGAACCCCGTTGAGGTCTTGAAGGGCATATGTTTGACGAAATGTGAGCTCATGACTCGGTGTGGGGCCAGGTGGATGCTCCTCGGGTTGGAAGTTGGTGTCTGAGACGCGACTCCAAGACATCAAGGTTGGGCACTGAGAATGGTGGCAATGTGAATCTTTCGAGCGTGATCGGCGACCGAGATGTTCCTTTTGCGTGTTGAGAGCACAACAAATTGGCGCACGCTGAGCCAGGCGCTCTATGGGTGCGGTAGTAGGCCGCCCCGGGGCCGAGCACAATGCTTCGTTGCCACATTCCAACATCTTCCCGCCTCCGGGATCGTCTGCCCCCGCCCGCGCACCGACCATACGGGCTCAGATATCGTCAAAAATGTAATCCTTTTGGACCTCAACGAGGTTTGAACGAGTGCACTCTAGTTCAAGGGGCCACACGCTTCACGATATAGTAAGCGGAATCTACCGCTGCTCCATCCGGACACACTTGTTAGGTGAGCACTTTGGATCATCCTTGACACCCCGCATTGTTCAAAGAACGCGACATGGTGACGGACCTAAAAAAACTTCCGCTACTGTACAGTACCAACACGTTGCGGGCAGGTGAGGAACCTGAAACGGACAGACTGGCTGGTCTCACATCAAGTTGACAACATAATCTATTGATGAAACATTGAACGCAGTCTCAATACGGCACTACAGAACCGATCCTCTATTTTCTCCATTTCCGGCGCGAACAGCGTAACGTGAGCACCCACACAGTACGTCGGCCAGTAGAAGCCCTCGGTTACGTGTTATGGTTAGTACTGCACTGGTCTGGGGCGCCACCGTCTGGAACAGTCTTGTGATGGTTTGCGTGCCCTTCAGCTCCAGGCTCGTTCTTCGCGGGTGAGCGCTGTTCGTTATGAGTCGACAGCGGTTCATGCTCGTCCAGACCATTGGTGCCATGACACACAGGCTGTCCTTTAGTGTCGCGCTTGTGCGTCGCGACATTGATTGGCTGAGATGTTGTGTTGCCGTCTCCCTTGGAGTCGTGGTGATGAGCGTACAGCTCGGGCTCCTCTGCAGAGTTGGTGCAGCCAGGCCCAGGCTGTCCAGGAGGGATGCCCACTGGGGTGGTTCCATACATGTCCCCGTCGCCCTTCGACTGCTCGTGCTCGTCAGTCGGGAGGAGTTCCGGTTCCTCTCCAGAGTTGCTTGCACCACACAAAGGTTGTCCGAAAGGGATGCGCCCCGGGGTGGTTCCATACCTGTCCCCGTCGCCATTCGAGTGCTC
>KV417350.1:48837-62677 GCA_001630345.1 Calocera viscosa TUFC12733
GGTTCCATGCCTGTGCCTGTCGCCATTCGAGTGCTCGTGCTCGTCAATCGGGAGTTCCGGTTCCTCTCGAGAGTTGCTTGCACCACACCAAGGTTGTCCAAGAGTGATGTCGACCGGCGTAATATTTCCATGCTTGTGACCGTTCAGGGTTGATTCATTCAGGTGACCTGCTTCATGCTCATAGACAAATGTGCCGTTTCCATTCGAAACCTCGAGACGGAGCTGGGCAGAAACCACTTCGGAAGGCACACATGTTCCTTCGTCTCCGAGCACCGACTCCAGAAGGGGAAGAGGATGTTCTTCCTTGCTGCTGTTCGCTCCCGCAGCGATGCCCTCAGAATCAATATCGATTGAGGCCTTGACAGCAATTGTTTCTTTGGTGATGACCTCGATAACCAGTTCTTCGTCTCGACGCGTGGTCCCCACGGTGTTATCGATGTTTGCGCTTGACATGTTCCTGGAACGAAGTCTCAGATCATAATGACATTGGAAAGGAATGATAAAGAACCAGTACCGGACTGTAAGGGCGAGTCTATTCTCTTTGATCGGCTGTTCGGAGTTGTTGTTTATCGAGTTGAACAGCTCGACTTGTCCAATTTATACAATCCGAGGGTGCATTGTCCGGCACTGCCCAACAGGTTTGGACGCGATGCTGCCTCGGAGTCGTCACTAGGTAGTCGAATCATCTATCTTCCATAGTAACTGGACTGGCGTAGGGTGGATTAAGGTGCATTGCTGTGAGCACTGGGGATCAACAGCGTCCCCTAGAGCGTTGCCGTTCCCCGCGGAGCCTCAGGCACCTTTTGATGATATGCTATGCTAGGTTCCCAGACTTTCAGCACCGCGCCTCGCCGACGGCTCGTTCACATGCATGGTCTCGGCATACAAGACATGTAGGGAAGGGCTGTGTTCTCTAGCGGATGATCAAAGGTTCTGCCCGAGACTTACGGCAATCATTGCATGAACTAGCGCCGTCGTGGGATCCCTATTTTCAACTTGATCAACCAGTCCCACAGGACGCTACTGCTAGCATACGCCACGTCACTTTGGGCAGCAATATCAAGCCACACCCGTTTCGTCCAATCTGTGGATATCCAGCGATGCAGCGCGCTCAACGGTACAGTATAAACACCGACTTCCGGTGAAGAAGTGAATACTAACTTTGCCCGACTCGCTGTAAGACAATGAGTCTACTCCAAGGACGACACACCCACAGTCTCCCCGTGACTTTCCTTGCCCAAACCCGTGCGTCCCCGTTCACCTCCCAACGCACTATCTCATGTATTCCAGGTAATGCGTATTACATGCAATTCGCTTCGATGGTCGTGAACGTCTACGACATCCTCATAACTTTGGATAAAGAGATCGATCTGGTGTGGAACCGGCCTTGGAAGGCAACAACATTGCTTTATCTCTGCAATCGGTACTTCGTGGTGATCGAAAGCATACTCAATGTTGTTTCCTGGGTGGATTCATGGCTCTCTCCTGCGCAATGCCTTAGCTTGAACATCCTCACGAGTGTTTGGGCTGCACCGGTGGCGATAACGGTGATCGAGAGTGAGTCATTCGCGATATTTGTCTACACTGAGTGGACAGCTTTGACACACCGATACATTACAGCGATCCTGGTGATACGGGTATGCGTTCTCTTCTGCCATCAGAGAAGCGTCGTTATAGCGCTGTCGGCGCTGCTCTTTTCATCGACCGTCATATTGATCGTGTTTTCCGCAATCTTGTCCCGTGCTCTCGGATGTAGGTTGGACTGCTCATCTCGGAAGCACGGTTCTGATGTGCGTCAGATGCTCCAAGTCTAGACCCGCCGTTATACGGCTGTCTGTATACCAGTAAGCATCATCGGGCTTGATCGGATTGATGTGTGGCTCACAGAGTCTTCCAGACAGTGTTGGAGCCGAGATGTAAGCCGTTCGCTTAAACGATGGGCTTGTGCAGCATTGATCCAGCGTCGTAATAGGTTGCAAACATGGATATGGATTCCCAGCATAGTGGTGGAGGTAGTGCTGGTGGCTCTGACAATCTTCAAGACGTGTGAACACCTGAGAGGCTCATCTGGGGTTCGCTCTGCATTGACCATCATTCTGCGAGAGTGAGTACTTGAAAAAACCCCTTCGGAATTTCTATCACTAATGGAGTGATGGTTTGGTTCAGTGGATGCCTATACTTTATCGGTCAGTGGACATAGACGCGAGGATTGACGGACGCTAACACCAATGCATTGCACAGTCGTACTTGGTACGTAACACCCGTACCACATTCCGTCGATGCCTCCGGCTGAAAGAACTTAGCGCTCATGATCACGAATGCCGTCGTCCTAGGCGTACTCGTAAGGGATTCCTTGCTCGGTATAAAGGTGACACCTAGCTCATGTGTATTCCCGTAGACCGACGGATACGAGGGCGCGCTCTTGCAGTATGCCAACCAGCCGGGGCAGAGCGGGTACATAACTGACGTCATCATAGGCCTGATTTGTCCATCTCATCGGTGCTGTGCTCTCGGTATACTTCACGGCTATCTCGTTGATCGGAGATGCTGATGCTCCACCAGGATGCTCCTCAATTTGCGCGAGTCCATCTACCGAATGAAGGACGCGGAAGCGCACGAGTGGGACTCTCCGACCGACCGACCCATTGGCAGTGCAGATATCCAGATGACAGCCACTTCCGGAGAAAGGGCGCTAAACGCATCAACCACCTGGGGCACAGATTGAGAAGCACTGCCGAGAGCGAGCTTGGGCGCTTTGGAAGGTGGACACGTGCGTACGCAACCTAATCTCACAACTGGTCCCTGTCCTGGCGATATGCGGTTCGAAGTGAACAGTGTGAAGCTCACAGTAAAAGCAAGTACAGCTTAGTGTAGTTATATATAGCATGATCTGGTGCATTCGGGCGGTGCCCAGCAGTAGAAGGCATGATGATGGGCGGTGCCGATTTTGGCGCGTGGACGCGTATACAGTAAGGCACGTGCACCTCCACCGCTGGACTACGTTACCGCACGTGATGTAGAGTGGTGCCGCCTCCGATGCCGGAGTGAGTTCCGGAGCCATCACATCAATCGCCTCGCAATAGGGACTCGGATGGCAGTCTTATCTCGCTACAAGATTTGGCGTGCACGTGAGTATTCTGGTGTCTGATATGTGCGCTGCTTGTCGACCGACTCAGTGCGATCGCTTCAACCTGCAACAATGATACCTGCAGTGCGCCGGCTGCTTCATCACTCGCACGCAGCGCTCCCCCTGATGACTTGTGCGAGCTGTGCAAACTTTGCTCGGGTCTTGGATGTTGCGTGCTGGGCGCTTGTTCCTGGACTGGAGACCTTGATCTCAATGTGGCTGTTAGCATGAGTCTAAGAATGAGGCTCCCCGTCATTCTTGGAGTATTGGGACAGCCAAGATAGACTGTACAGTATTGGTGCAGGCACCTATGATCCGACTGGCTTCACCAACACAGCACTGACACAGCATTTGTAGACAATAACAGCATCTTGGAGCTGGCATGCGTGACCCTGTTATCATTGAGTTAATTCCTCCGATGGCCCGTCTTCGGAGGCGGAGTTCCTACAATGGCCCTCCGGGCGCAAATTCCCAAAATGACCCCCCCGAAACTGTGCGCAATTACAAAGTTGATGATAATTACATTGATTAAAATAGTATTTTGGGTTGTTTTGATGTAGGGAGAATAGTGCAGATGCACTGCAGATGCTTAAACAATGATTAAAAGACAAAACCAGCTTGAGATCAGTATACATGAGATATTTGATATTGTGTATGCAATAATGCGGCTTTTTGGGCCTCAAGTTAGAGCAATGGAACATACCAGTAGTTCATTGAATAGTCTGCATCCATAACAGCGCTGAAATACTAGTTTAATCTATGTAATTATCATCAACTTTGTCGTTGCGCACAGTTTCGCGGGGGTCATTTTGGGAATTTGCGCCCGGAGGGCCATTGTAGGAACTCCGCCTCCGAAGAGGGGCCATCGGAGGAATTAACTAGTTATCATTCGACGTCCTCATAATTCTAGAAAGAGAGCTCAATCCAGGTTGGAAACGCCTAAACAACAGCGCAGCACAGCTCTATCTGATGAATGGGCATTTCGTGCTCATTCAAGCGGTGTTGAACGCTATCAGCGGCGTATCTCGTATATCCTCGGATCTAGGTATTTCCGTCTTGCGCCTAAGAGCTCTGTGTAGGCCACAGCCCACCATCTCTGGCTGCTTATGGACGCCATGTTCTGATGTCTTTCCCCGGTGCGGCTTGTCATCCAGAAGAGGGACATGCGAAAGAGACATACAGTCAACTCTGTCTTAATGCATCCTGTCTAAGTGCACACACTCTCTAAAGTGCATAGGATCTGACGCACCAATGATCAAATTTGCAGTAAATCCCTCTCTCTTACTGCATAAGCTCTCTTATTGCATACAAAAAGCCTCGAAAAGACGTTCTCGGGACTATGCAGTTAGACAGAGTCGACTGTAGCTGGTGAAGGGTAGATTCTGTTCCCCTGATCGTGATTGGTGAATGTTGGGCGATCAGTGCTGTGTCTGTTGTGAAGACTGCGACCTGCATGGCAACGGGCTACACGCTTCACCCAAATGTGTTTCATCCCACAATCTAACCTCATGTCTGCTGTGGTTCATCTCGTCTTGCTCTCTTCCATAACGGACCATCCACACATCCGAACCGCAAGCAGCAGCCGCGTCGATAACCTGGGCTGTCTGAGATCACAGAGGACGAGGATTCGAGCAGGTAAGACTTTGACCTGGCTGCTGGCAATGCAACGACAACATGAACTGTGCACTTCGACAACACTAGTCCGCAGACAACTCGCTCGGAAACAGAAGGTACTTTACATGTCATTATTCAAACAATCGTGAAGGGGAATGCGTGTCCTGAGATGCTTACCGTCTCTAAGCGTTCGGATGGTCCGTGACGTGTCTTGTCGGCGGAGTCGCCATCGCACTCTTCTCCCCGGCCTGCGTTCGCAGTTGTTGGACTACGGCGGGCGGTACGCGGACCTTGAATTTCAAGGAGGGTTGGGGCAATGCCTGATCTGGTATGGGTTTCTGGTCCTGAAGGATTGGAGGGGGATATGATGTTTGGGACGGTTCTTTAGCAGGGGATGACTTGCGTGAGGACGATTCCGTTCCTACTTCAGTCTTCACGATCAGGTCTTGCATCGAGCTCGTCAGATGCTCCAAGCCAATATCAGGAAGTGGGGACACGGTTTCTGTCGTGGGCGTCGTCAATGGTGAAGGATCACCGCCGAAATTCGCTGCGGGTAAACGAATCGCGGCGTTTGGAGCAGACTTTCCGCCACGCTTTCCACGACTCGCCTTTGCACGTGGTTCTGCGCGGGGTGGCGTGGTATCGACCACAATGACAGGCTTGAGGGCTTTCCGGTCTCGGAGACCCATGCGATGGGGTTGAGCGGGAGTGACAGGTGCGGAGAACGGCAGGGGTTGTTCTTCGGGCGATAATGCAGGGTAGACGAGAGGGAGGAGAGAGGATGCACGTGCCAAGTGGGAATGCACAGCGAACGGAACAGAAGGCCGCGGCGCCTTGCGGCTCGCTCCTTTGAGAGGAGGGAAAGTCTTTTCAATCTGAAAAGTCGATCAGTATCGTCCGGCTAACTGAAAAATTCAAGGAAGATACCAACCTTGACCAGTTCATCGACACTCCACCAGTGCTCTCTCTGCATCACCTCCTCGGGCGACATGAGCATCCCAACAAGATAGGCCATCGCACCGCTTTGAAGAGCGCGATCGCCATATCCACCTTCAAGCACAGTTACAGCTTTGCCCTTGGTTCTCTTCTCAGCCAGACACTGTGCATCGGCGGCGAAGCGACCATAGAACGTCGGCGGTACGTTACGCTTGTGTCGAGACATGGACGCGAGTTCGTGTGAGCAGGCGTCGAATCCACAGCTGAGGAATGTCGAGTTAGCCAGCAATCAAGACAATATAGGCCATTACGGACCTGACGAAGATCAGGCTCTTTTCTGGATCGGCGCCCGTCCTCTCAAAAAAGTCATCTGCTTTCTTCAGCAGCTGCGAGTATTTCTGCGGATATAGCCGCCCCCAGAAGTCGACGTCGGATGTGTACGGTTCAAGGTGGATGTTTTCAATATGTTGCCCATGGGCCCCGTGAATACAAATAGACGCCGCTTGCGTGAGCGAACGGTCTCCAGTCTTATGCATTGAGATGAGCAACATGCCGTACGACAGAACAGAACGTCATACCTCGCAAGGGTAACTGAGAATGTCATGTATTGAACCATAATAAATCTGCAATCCAGGCTTCGTATCTGGTCCAGGTAGGTCCTCTGATTCGGCTTGCTTGTTGGTCTCAGCGTTGATTGCCCACGCAATTGCCTGAGTTCCGTTCCCGTGATGTAGATCAATATCCAATATGGCGACATGTGTGATGGAATGATTAAGATGTGCTGAAGGACGATCAGGACAGGCTCTGGTGAATAAACGAACTTCGCACCGTGTACGGCAGCAATAGCTACGTTATTCAAGAAACAAAATCCAGACGGTTGAGCAGAAGAGCAGTGATGTCCTGGAGGTCGAACAGAGGCGAAGGCTCTTTTCGGACCCATCGACAACGGTGATGCAACTGTATCAGCTGCCGCACAAACAGTGGCTATGGAAGACTGGAATGCTGCCATAGATCCAGGAGATACTGCGAACAAATACGAATTAGTCTGTAGACAGAATAAGGTGGCTGGAAGCGTACGGTATAGATCGCCTTGGGGCCATTCTGGAGGGATCTCGCTTTGCTTAACGGAAACCTTTTCAACGCAAGTGCCTACAAGGTCATACAGTCGTTCAATATAGACCTTTTCCGCCGAGTCAGAGGTTCGTTCGTCCTCAAGGTCCGCTAGGGTGTTGTGAACATATGCCGTCGCTGCATGAGTACGAATATCGATGTCACTGTACGTCTCCGGAGCAACAAGCTGGACAAAGTCCGGCGCAGAAACGGTGGATTTGGATGGACCATCAACAGAAGATGGTGGATCGGAGAGGACTTCCTCTAATCGTGCGAGCGCGCAAGCCAAACCAACAGCTACCGCTCGGAGTCGCTGTGGGCGTTCGACTATAGTAGAAGAGTTTGACGTTCGTATGTAGGTGTGCAGTGAACACGCAGGGGCAGAGAAGAGCGCGACTCGGGCTTTGGAAGGTTGCGCAACGGATGGCGAAGCGCTTGTTCGAGACTTTTCAGGTGAATGAGGAAGTGGTGGGAGGTGGGCGAGATCAGGGTCCTCGGCAGGTGGTGTTGCTTCGGCATCGGGACCAGGAGAAACACGGGAGATGGTGAGGGCGTCCAGAGCAGCTGAGAGCGTCCGATCGATAGATGTCTCCCGCACGTCAGTAGGACTCAACTCGTCCATCGGGAACGGCTGAACAGACATGTTGGTCAGGAATGAAGGCAAGAACGCGGAATGCCGTTGAAAAGGGCACGGAGCAGAGATAATAATGACGAGCCGCGCGACACCCGACGCGACCCCTATGATTGATTATCCATCGCAATGTTTACGTACGCGTCGGGCGGAGGCAAACCAGCTTCGATTCTTTGTCTTGGCAACCATCACCGTTCCATAACAGCACCAATCTAGATACTCAAAGACCCGTGTCCATATCGAAAGTCAATCAGGAACCGCTTACGACGCGCTGTCTCGCGATCGTCTTTAGCTCGTCTCGATCACCACTTTCCTCAACCAAGCTTTTGAACAGGCTGTCCTTTTTGTCCAACAGTGCAACAGGCGTATCGAACTCTATCAGCTTGCCGGCATCGAGAACTGGATAACCCAGCTCAGCATTGACGCGGTCATTACAAAACGGCGAGCTCACCCATGATCTTATCGTAGTCCATTATTGTCCGCAACCGATGAGCGATCGTCATCAAAGTCGCGCCATTCAGTTCTCGTCTAATGCTCTCTTGAATGATGTTGTCCGTCTCATGGTCCACGCTTGCGGTTGCTTCATCCAGCAGGAGGACTCGAGTGTTGCGTATCAATGCTCGTGCCAGGGCAATCAGTTGCCTCTCCCCGACGGAGAAATTCCCCCCAGCGTCCGAAACCATAGTGTCGAGCGACATGTTATTCTCACCACGATCGAGGAGGCGTGTCGCACGCAGCGCGTCATTGAGAACTGCGTCATCTTCTTGATCAAATGGATCGAGGTTCGTTCGCAAAGTGCCAGACACCAGAACTGGCTCCTGCGGAATGATCGTCAGATTGCCGCGCAGAGAGTCCAAGTTTAGGGACGATGTTGGCAAGCCGTCAAAATAAACTTCTCCACTTGTGGGGATCAACCGGAGAAGGGAGAGTGCTAGGGTACTCTTGCCGCTTCCTGTTCGACCAACTACAGAAAATGTTAGCGTAGACGGAGGATGACTCCCATATGGTCTTACCAATGCCAACCCGTTCACCGCTCTTGACATCAAAGGTGACGTCTTGGAGTACGAGCGGACTGTCTTCAGAGTATCTGCAAGGTTGTCAGTATACCTATGTCCAGGAAATGTGAGCAACCTACTTCGCAGACATGTTTTCGACTCTTATTGATCCGGAAGCGGGCCAATATGCTGGTGGCTTCCCCGCCTCGCTTGGCTTCGCCTCGTGGTCAATTTCGAGGTAATCACGAATTCGCTCCAGGCTACGGCCATCTGAGATAAAAATATAAAGGAACTTCGATAAGCTTACCTGTTCGCCGTTATTTCCATACTGTTGGCGGTGCGTAGCCACCAAAGGATCATTCCAGCGAAGCCAATTGCCATATTCAGCTAGCCATGGAATGGGTAACGTGTTATCAACGAGTGCACAGGTTCCAGACTCACGCTAAACTAGAACAGCATGAGTATTATCGGCTGAGCGCCTCGCGAGGAGACTCACTCCTGTTCTTCCTGCTTCCTGTTCACTCTTAAAGTAGACCAAATATGCAGCAACGCCAGTTGCAAAGACTGCTCCCAATGTGTCCACCCTGGAGGCAACCCATCGATGAAGGTTTTGGAAGCACCGAGATGGGGCAGAATACGCGTCGAGTCGCCTGAAGAGCTCCAGCTTGAACTCCTCCTGAGCACCATAAGCCCGAATCGAGACAAGACCAGCGATAGCAGCGGAGAAATGGTTGTAAATGGGCGACTTCCAGTTCGAATGAATTCGCTTCACGCCCATTTGAACATATAGATATACTTGGCCAAGACTGAAGCCCACAATGGCGACGAGGAGACCAGGAAGAAGCAAAATGGGGGAGCCGACCATTACCGCGGAGAATTTGAGCAACAGAAGGATACTGCGGGTGATGAAAATTACGAAATATTTCGTCAAAGGGCCATCCACGTCTCTGATATCCTGAGGGAACGAGTGAGCCACAGCTTGGGAATGTGGTGGAAGATGCTACCTGCGTGAAGCGCGAAATGATGCGACCCCTTGGTGTAGTGTCAATCCATCGCAAGGTGGATGACATGACACTCTCCATCAGGATTTCGTGCACCCTCCGGCAAGCACCAATGCTCCGATAGATGTATGTGACATTTCCTATCGTGGACAGGGCCGTTTGCGAGAGCGAAAACACTATGAAGATTGCCAGGTAGCTGTTCACGCGGTGAGATGTCGCTCCGGAAACTGCAGTGAGAGCCTACTAAGCAGCGGGTACCCCTTTGGATTGGGTCTCATAAGCACTTGTCCAAGCACCGAGCCACCACGTAATCCTGTCATTCGGATCTCAGTGAACGGTAATGATGATGCTGGGTACAGCTCACATAATATCAGTTAGTTGGGATGAAAAGAAGACGACGACGAGCAGGAGCCAAAACGCCACTCCGCCGTACGAACTTAATAATAATTCGACTGCAGCATTATCAGTTCACATGTTACGTCACAGACCAACGTCGACTCACTAGCTGCCCACTTTAAGCGGCCCTGTGCTAGTTCTTCATCAGCAACCAGCTTGCCATCTGCCAATTTGCCATCTGCCATCTTGCCATCTGGCTTCTCATCAAGAGCATCGTGAATCTCATGACCGTTCTGCGGCCGTTCTTCGTTCGAATCATCCTGAACTCTCTTCGCAGAATCCATCAGCTGCCTGGCTGGTGGTCCATGACGCTTGATTCGGCCGTTGATGTCCAGTTCGGTGATACTGTTCGCTATTGGCCCAACCAATGGCAGGGCGTGAGTCTGTGAAACAGAGTGAGGAAACGACGGCTGAGTCAAGGCAGAGGCGCGCACAACAAGAATGACCGTTCTGCCCTGCACAAGCTCTCCTTGGAGGCATTTCTCTACGATCCATCGAGACGTATGGACGTCGAGCGCGGATAGAATGTCATCAAGCAACAGAATCCCAGCGTTCGAATAGATGGCACGGGCCAAGGTGATTCTCGCCTTCTGCCCTCCCGACAACGTGATTCCCTTCTCTCCGACCTAAAGCGAGAATGACCCTGTATTAGCATGCTCATTCATACCCAAGGGCACTCATACCTCAGTCTCGTCCCCGGCTGCAAATAATGCTAGGTCCGGCTCCAAGGCACATTGCTGCAGGACTACGACATGTCTCAACTCACTTGACCGAAGCGTCGTGCACAGAAGCGCTACGAACCGCTGCTGTATCTGTCCTCCTCATAGGCCGAACCGAAGAGGATATTATCCTGATACGCATTAGTCAAACGTATTTGTCATGTTTCGGGCCGCTCACTTTGATTGTTGCATTCATCACCCATGACTCTTGGACGGCATATGCAATGCCTGCGTGCCTTGGCAAACTGTACCATCCGTACGGACTAGTCGGCTGGAAATGCATTTCGCCAAGTAGAGCCATCAATACAGATGTCTTGCCGCATCCCGTCGGTCTACAGGTTATGAGACTCGCCGCAAAGCTACATCGACGAGCGAATCGCACCCGATGATAAGGTTTATGCCACCCCAGGTGAAGATGATGTCGCCCTCGAAGCTCAAGCGGAAATTGCGGCTATTGCTGCCGTCTGCCTTTGGATCCCATGCGAAGCTCGCATTATGAAATCCGACCACGTTTCCATGATCAAGATCGTCATGAGGTAGCACGAAGTCGCGTTGTCTATGTCGTACGCGTCCAGTAGTGGCGACTTCAATCCAGTCAATCAAATATTCCGCATAGTAACGAAAGTTTCACCTTTCTCAAGAAGTTGTCGACCCTGTCTAGAGAAATCTTGGCTGGAAAACGTCATTGAACTGGAGCCTCGGTCTAATCGACACGCGTACCATTTATCATTGAGTTCAGATCGCCGGTGATCGCCACTAGGTCCATCCTGAGCAAGTCAAAGATGCTCATGCTTGAGAATACGACCGACGCTAGAATCAAGGTGTTAATGTGTGCACAGCTCGAGTATCATGACTCAATACCATTCAGATCCTTGTGAAATACAAGGGTCTACGAAGAATGTAAGTCACACTCTCCCAGAACATGTTTGGAGACCGTGCATAAGTGCCATAAGTGATAATCATGCTCGCCATAGGCAGAAGCACCCTGTCGGTCTATAAATTGAGACCTCATGCTCAAGTCCATCAGGAAACGAACTCACGTCAAGTTGCCAACAATCAACTCCAAAAACCGACGTCTACGTGTATAGAGCAACTCCTCTGCCCTCCTGTCCTGGACCCGCTCTCTCACCATGGACTCCCAGGCGAACATCTACCAGTCGGTGAGAAGACGCGACGACGAGGCAGCAAAGCCGCGCGCACCTTGATCATGCGAAGGATATTCAAAGCTGATCGAGAGCCTCAATGAAAGTCTCGTCCTGATGACCTAGCCACTTACATTCAGTCATAGTTTTCACCCGTTGGTCCGTCTACAGTGAGTGTCCATCAGTGGACGAAGCACACCGTGTGAAAGATATACGAACTTTCTCCATTTGCATCTTCTGCGTGTCGCCCATCTGCTTGGTAAAAAGGCCAGGAAGAGGCACCGTTGCGACCAGGAAGATCATTCCAATGACGGCTGACCAACCCAAAACCGCCGTCAAGAACCAGACTGACGCAATGACCTCGAGCGGCAATTGCAAGAAGAAGAAGACAAGCTCCTTTGCTTCCAAGATGGTCGGAACGTCGGCGCCTATCAGTGTGTTGACGTTGATCACCGAAGTGCATTTTTTGGCCTCTCCGTCGTCCGAATCAGGCTGTCCTGTAGCGGAAGCGGCGCTGGATGGGGGAGCACTGTCCTTCGACGTGGGACTGCTGATTCGCATTCTCATAGATTGGGCGAAGATCAATTGCAGCAGCAGGCTTTCCGCCTGCACAGCCATTGCATTCTACATCATCACGTAAGCAATCGGGGATACAAGCGGTTGGGGCGTTGCATACTACGACATAAAGATATCCGTTCTCGCCTAGCGAGAACAACATCCGGCTAATGAAAATGAGAACAATCCAAGCCCTATTGGCAATTCAATCATTCGATAATGCAGATGGAGGCGACCTCTTTACACGTACCATGGTCTCACGAGCGCATCCTTCCCGCCAGTCTCAAGATATTGCAAAAGACGATTGATAGCGATGGGGCCCAAAAACGTTGCAATAACGTTAACGATGACAATGAAGACTTGCAGCCAGACTTGACCCCCGAAGAATTCCATTAAACCATACAGAAGATGTCTGTCTTTCAAGCCGAGTTCGCGACGTTGCCAAGGATCCAAGATCTTCTCACCCTGCATCTCCAGGATGGCTGCCTGGTCGTAATCAGCCAAGACGGGAATAGCCTCGTGCTGTGCAATCTTCTCGCAGAACGACTTGTACATGAAGGGCTCCAAGAAGTAGAAGAAGTTGATCGCGGCAAGGGAGGCGGTCTGTTCGGGCGGTGGTTTGCTTGGGCGCTATGGCACACACATCACATTAGCCCCCCGTATGTTTGGGATGGGGACAACACACCTGAGGATCGACGGGAACGTATGGTTCGGGAATGACAAGAGGGATTATCACGCCCGCAAGGACCAGAAAGCCACCCTCTGTCCAGGTGAGACCCGGATACCGAGAATCGGCCGGCACTCCGCCGAAAATCATGAGAGGCCAAAAGTTCCGCCATGAGAATACACAGCACTGGATGAGCAGAACGATGCCCGCATTGTATGTGAAGACTTTCGTGATGTTCTGTTGCACTACGATGGCTGCCAGAGACAGGACTGCGGCGTATGACTACGGAAGCTGTCATCAGAAATACAGCGCAGCGTTGCGCAATGTCACCTACGTAGCTGATAACGCCCAGCAGGTCTATCCGCAGCTGACAATCGGCAGCCATAGTGAGGCCCGTGTCGTCAACATGATTGGAGTCGAGCAAGAATCGAGCAGAAGCAAGGATGGCCAGGGTAGCTGCGCAGAGAAGACGGAGAACATGGAATGTATAGACAACCTTCCCTCCTTTATGTTGCACATGACGCCTTAGCTTGGTATCAAGGAGGTGGTCTCCTGATCCGCCATCAAGACTAGCATTGGAGTCTCCCCGAATAGGACGATGTTTTGTCCCACGTCTAGTTGCCCAGACAATGAGAAAAACAGCAGAGAGCGCTGCAGCATAGCAGGGAACGAGACGGGGCTCCCACCAAGTCTCACCGCGACTACACGAGTCCATCTGTCCTTACCCCAGCGGAACGGAGAGACAGAGTAGTTGGCAAGAAGTTATAGATACGTCGCTGTCGCAGCATCTTATATGCGCCTGCGATCATTCCGGCCCCCGCATTACTTCAACTGGCGAACTCGACCACACGGTGTATGGAGGGTCTTTGCGGACAGCCTAGTGATCGGCCGTTTTAGGGGTCCTGCCTGTCCGCGTGGGCCCTCCAGCCACTCGTCCGCCCTGACCT
>KV417351.1:0-36961 GCA_001630345.1 Calocera viscosa TUFC12733
GTCTCGGACCACTATCGCGGACAGTCTTGTGTCTAGTATTGTGTGCCCTGATAGTAACGGAAGAGATACAGCAGTGGCGCACACCAGGGTCCTTCTGACTACAACATCTACTCAAGGCTGTGCAGTTTGATTACGGCTGTGCAGTCAGCCGAAAAGCCTAGAGCAGTGAGAGGGGTACTAGGCCCGCTAAACACGCTGCTCACATGCTAAAGAATTTATGCACATCATGTCTAGATCTGTTATGTTGTTCTACAGGCCACCCATTATGGTCCTTCTGCCAGGCTTCCCAGCTACGATCACCATGCATCACAACAGTACCACCACGGCCCTCAAAATGCAAGGTGAAATGTGTGAGCCTCGTTGATGGGAAAATCACCATGTCCCCTGCCTCAACCTCAAGAACCAGACCAGGCTCATACAAAACAATCTGGCCTCCTTGGAAATTTCCGAAGACCAGCAAGACACACACGCCCCCATCCGGATCTTGATCGTCTCTGTGGGCAATCACGCAGCAATGCATGTTGACAACAAAAGAAGGGAAAGGATAGCATGGCAGATCGGTGTTCAGAGCCGGCTGTTGCACTAAAGACACCAACACGTTGTACTCCTGACGAAGGCGGCACCGAACCTGAAACAGGGTAAACAAGGGGCAAGTTGACCTCCACGGTGGGACTCACAGTCTCGATCGCATGATTGAACCAGGGGTTCCAAATATCCAGGAGCAACTGGTAGCCCTCCGCACAATTGATAATGTCCTTACTGGGCCTGGGAGTCCGCACATGGACGTTTCCTCCAACCAGAAAGCTGTTCGGCTGCTTGCAGGTGTTTGCACCAAAACCCTAAGACCGGAAGGCTCAGAACTCTCCTGCCGGCTAAAGGTTTTCAGCTTACCCTTTGCGAGTATCTGTTCCAGTAGCTGAATGATCTGAAGACATATAGGTTGTTCTTTGCTGAGTCCGTGCAGAGATCTTTCTCCTGAAGAGCACTCATCGTTCTTGGCCACAGAGCCTCCTTCCAGTCAGAAGGGACTGAGTCTCTTGCTGCCAAATAGCACACGACACTCTGAACTCGGGCGTGACTCTGACCTTTCCAGCCCATGATGCAGAGGTCTCTCCTACAACAGGTTAGCATGTTCCAACAAACAGCCAAAGCACGGACTCCCTGAGGGGCTGAATTCTCACATATGAGTCTGCATGACGACAGCCTTGGTGATCGAATGTGTTTTGCAGCTGTATTGGCGCGCACGATGAGAAAGAGCATAGCAGGTGTGGAAAGACTTTTACCTGTTTGGCTGCTTCTTGCACTCCGCACCATTCTGCCGCAGCCATAGCGCGGTTTCGTTCTTTTCTGGTCCAGCTGTTTGAGTCTGATTTCTGAAAAGGAACTTTCTCATGGCGGGGATGATCAAAATCGAAGCTAGTCTCGATCATGTGCGTCGAACGGCCTTCAACCGAAGCAAAGTCGCTGCCTGGTAATCGACGGCTCTCAAAGGCCCCTATCACCGGGCTTAATACGACTGCTTCAGGAAGAAGCCCTTCAAGACTAGGGAAGTGGCCTTGTAAGATCGCACGCCCCGGCTCTGGCTGGTTCGTCAAGACATTCTCAGTTGGGGCGCAAAGTCGCATTGGCAACGCTTCATTCAAAGCATTGTCTCTATCTGGCAAGACAATGTCCCTCGCGTTGTCACATCAGAGTAACTCTCGGAGCAGACAGGCGACAATGAAGACTGACTGAAAAACAAAGTTTGCTTTAAACCAAGCATCGCTTGCAGCTACATCGGCTCCAAAAGTCTGCCCGAACGCCAGCAATGGGTATTGGTGCATCATCACTGCTAAGACTGGGTACAGTCGTCCCAGAATGGCTCTTCGTAAGACGCCAGAGTTGCCTACCAAAACAGTGAGGAGCTGCACCGCTTATTGATCGATGAGCCGGTCAAGCTAACCTTCTGCTGATAAGAGAGTAGGGCAGCGCAAGGCTACAGCCATACTTCGAACGGTTGAGGTGGATGCCTTGCGAATGGTGTATCCCTTTGAGAGGGAGGCAACAACAAGCAGTAGATGCAGAGAACCTGGCCTTCAGTTAACCACAACCTCTGCATCACAATCTTTGGCTCACCGCCTTGTGCCAAGCGTGCCCACTTCGTCCCAACGTCCACCGCAGCATTCACCCGTTTGATTATTCGCTTGACTTCATTCGGATCCCTCAGGCTCAGTGCACCTGCCCAGTACGTCTCACACACCTCCCGAGTGCTGAGGTTTCGCGCCTTCTTGACCCTGTGTGGAGCATGTCAGTCTTTGGTGATGCCTCCCCCCGAAACTCCCCGTACCTAGTGACAATGCTCACCAGCCTCAATTGCAGCAGGCATTTTGAGAAGAACAGTAGCTTTGAAGATGCTTCCGAGATAGCAATTCCGTCCAGCGTCTGGCGCATTTGCAATTCAAGGCCGGAATTATGGGATGAGAGGTCGGGCAAGGGCAAAGCAGCCTCTGCTCCCAGATCCCATTCGTGTGACTTGAGAAGATGGTTGAAACATTGCAGGTTCTCAGGTACGGAAGCACTGGAGAGGTCGCAGAGAAGCGCTGCAGCCTGGCTCAGCGGCTCTTGGATAGAGAGGAGCTCTACATCGCGCAGCCGCTGCTTGGATCGCTCTACCCATCCTCTTCGGTTGTTGAGGATGGCATTCGGCCCTCCTTCTGCGGTTCCGGCCTTTTGTTGGTATTTTGGCCCCTCCTTTGCTTTCTGCAATCGAGATCGCGCTTGCTTCAGCTCGTTTTTCTTCGCCTGCCCTCTGCCCGCGGCAGGGCCAGCTTTCTTCCGTGCTTTGCGAGCGGTCTGTCCTCCCTGGCACCCCCCTTCGCTCACAGCCCATCCTGTCCCCGTATTCCCCGACAGCCGCTCAGCTTCGGAACCTCCAACATCTTGCGCGCTGGTGGAAACGCTCCCCGCAATGGCTTCTCCTGATGGCCAAAGAAGAAATGCTGCCGTGCGAAGCGCTGCTAAGTCATGGTGGGATACTGGGCAGCCAGAGGCTGTCTCGGCAAATTCGATGAGCTGCAGTAGTGTTTGGGCGTGCTTCTGGGCCATGAAGGAGGCGCGTGTGGAAGGCATGTGAGGCAAGTCAGGAGGGGTGAACACCGGACCGATGCAAAATGGCCGCGACCGTGGCCACTGGTTGATAACCACGTGGTGGCAGTGACTAACCTCGGGACCCTAGTATTAAAATAGCACCTGGTGGTGGTGCCGAGGGACCACTTGCACGCAAGCGGTCTAGTGGCTGTGCTGAACGGAAATTCCATTACATGTGACCCTACAACAGTACACCGCTACTCTAGATCGGCTAAGTATTAGATTTCAGCCACACTCCTGCTGGGCGTGTTACTCTGGACACTGCTAAGCTTTGGGATCGGAGGAATTAGAGTCTGACTCGCCCGACTCGGAGGATAAGTTCAGTTCATCTTGCGCAAACAGACCGAGAACCTTCTCCTCCGATTTCACAGCTTGAGCTTTGTCTTCCTCCGCATCAGAAGATTTCTCCTCGTCGCTCTCCTCGGCGCCTTCGGGTCCTGGTGAGTGTTCTGCAGCATGATGGCTCTTCATAGCCATGGCGAAGAGGACCTGGAAGACGTCGTCCATATTTGCTGCCCCCCAAGCAGCAAATTCCTCTGGCGAGCCCCACAGCCACTTTCGGACATCGACAGCCGCACCAACGGCATGCATGTAGAGAGTCCTATAAGCACCGGAAGAGAGGCACTCTTCCCGCGCCGCCGTATCCACAGGACCCTCAGGGCCCAACCAAAGCTGATTGTGTTGCACGATCATGTACAAGAGGGACCATAGGTCCGTCAACGGACACCAAACGACAGCCACTGCGCGATGTCAGGCATGCCTTGTTTGAGTTAGGCAACAGCAACATTCACGGGGTCCGACTGTGAACTCATCAGGCCGGTCATCCCACCCATCCCAGTCAAGGTTCTGCATCTCCGGCCTGTTGTGGATCACCCGGGCCACGCAGATCATCATCGCAAATAACTTCATTAGTGCGCGCGGCTGATTTACGTTGGTGACTTTGTCACCCGCATAGTGCTGCACCAGGCGTGCCATGAGGGTGGCAGTCATCTGCACCATACAGAAAAAGTTTGATCCTTTCACGATACAGTCCATCTCCGATAATACTGCGTGGGGGTGAGGGGCGAAGAAACTAGATAGCCGATGAGAACATACAGTCACACACAGTAAACCAAACTCACAGCGCATCGCCTGCTTCAACCACAGGGGCAGTTCCACTGGTATCCTCATATGGCTCGTCAGCCGTCATCTCCGGATAGATGACAGCCATGGCTTCAGTTTCCTCAAACAACATCCAGACTTTACTGCCGCACAGGACTAAAAGTCCAGTGCATGATCCGGCGAAGTCCCAATGCGGTGGGTGGTAGGTGCCCGCCGTCTGCCACATCTCCCATGCCGAAAATGCGGTGGGTGGGTCAATGTCCTCATGTATGCCTGGCAAACGTCCTAATGCGTCCCACGCTTCAATACAATGGGCAAAACATCTGCAAAAGACATCAGTGGGTGTCCTGCAAGCACGAGCACTGCAGTGCTCACGACAGATGTGGAATCCACTCATCCACGTCGTCGTCGTGGTCGACGCGGGTGTGTCGTGTGACGTGGCCACGCGGGTATGAAAGCAACGATAGGATTGGATGCGCTTTATCTGCTGCCTCACGCAGATCCATCAGCTGATCCAGCGAGAGATCCATGTATACCATCCCGCCAGTGTCGTAGAGGTGGGGTCCGAAACTTGCAGGTACGTCCGACTGAACTGCACACTTGTGAGATGTGGCTAGACAATGGAAGAAAATATGAGACGCGTACGCTGCGCTCTCCTGGGAACACTGCCGTCACACAAAGGATCCTGCCGGATGGCTTCCTTATTGAACTGCAGCAGCGCAGTGTCCGGAATGGCCTTTTTTATCAGAATGGCGCCATGATCGGCAAACAAGTCTAGGACTGCGCCAATGGAAGCCGACTTCATCCATTCGCCCGTCACAACAGCAATCGACTTCCTCGCATTGAATATCGGCCCACTTTCACCCTCCGCCAGCGACGGCATGATTGTCACGTGCTGCTCGTACTCCTTCAGGTGTCTTTCAAGGGCCTCCTGTGTCCGCAGTATTGAGACAAAGAAGGACTGTTACAAGCTATTCCACTCACGTTGTGCTGACCCCCACGTACTTGGTAGCGGAGTCTATAATCACCGAACTTTGTAAAGGCGGTACCCGGAAAATGGTAAGAAACTAGGACATCACGTTCGGGCCACCCACGTACCCAGTGCGTGTTCTTCTTCATCCCGGCCTTCAAGTCCTCAGCCATTTTGGGAACATCCATCACTTTTCCGTACAGGCCATCTTCACCTCCTTTGATGGGAACATGATTCTGAATGAAAACAGTCAGTCAGTGCGCTTCTGTACTGCTGACAATCTACGCACAAAAATCTGAAGATCACGCTCCAACACCGCCTTCTTTGCTTCATCTGTACTAGTCTGCGAACGCCAAACTTCGAGGAACGCCTTGGCTTGCTTCACGGTGGGCAATGGCTTCCACACAGCGGTCGATAATGAAGACACCCTACTGGACTTCTCGGCCTGTTTCTTCGATTTCTTCTTATTTTTTCGCTTTGCGCTCTTGCCCTTTTCAGCCGCACCTGATTCCTGTGTCCCAAGATTGCCAGGTCCGTTCTTCTGCTGGATATCTCGGCCCTCTCTTCGGCGTTGCTCTTGCCTCGTGATACGTGTAGGTTCCACTTGCGGCACCGTAGACTGTCGTCCCTCCGACTGGTTCAACGCAGACTCGTCCAAATCCATGTCCGTCATCCCCTCTGGCTCCATTGTTGCGAATGGCTCTGCCGGTGACTGGCTTGTGTTGCATTTCTTGCGGGGGGGCTCCTCGTCATCGGAGGCAGACGGAGTCGGAGGCGATGGATGCTTTGATGCCATACTATCAGGTTGGCTGAGAAGAACTTCTTGAGGAGAGCGCAGTGTCTGGTAAACGGAGAGGGCTGCGGAGGGATCAACCAAGGAGCTGAGCTCTTCCACAGACGAGTCGCGAGATCCATCCTGACGCTGCTGCTCGCGGACCGGCCAGTCGATGGCCATCTGCTGCATTGGCAGCACAGTCATGTCCTCTGGCGGTACGAAGAGGTCCTTCATCGCCCTGAAACTTGCCAGCGCCTTCTTGGCCACGTTCTGTATTTTCGACCGGGTGAGTGCGCCAGTCTGGTTGGCGATGCCGCCGATCACCTCACGCCAGACGAAGTCGTTAATGGCGTCGACCCCTGCCGTCTCGCAGTCTTCCGCTGAATACGGAATGATTGACCCAATCTGCGTGAACGCCTTGCAAATGATGTCAGATTGCCGTAATGACAGGCCAAAGCACGACCGCAGCTTACCGAGACCATGGGGTGCAGACCAAGCACGTCCCAGTGGATCCCGAAGTCCACAAATAGGCCCAGCGCGGAGTAACAAGATGCAACAACCAGCGGCCGAAACATGTCGGCTCTTGTCGGTGGGTTCTTCCGTCCCCAGAGCCGGTCCTTCATGAAATCGGGCACGAGCGGCGCACCGCTTGCCGGGTCGAACGTAAGATCCTATGTCACGGTCAGCATCTGCTTTGCACACGGGAACTCCATCACACACCGTGTTGAGCCATGAAACGACAAGCAATATGTTACTCAGGGCAAACATGCTCCCTGCCGTCTTGCATAGCGCCTCCGAAAGATCGAGGGCTGATGCTGCCAGTGTGGTGCCCGGCACGACCTTGCTGTTAATATCGTCATCTTTCCCCCCCAGCTTGGAACACGAGTCCAGGAAACGCTCCACAGTGCCCCACGCATCGTTTACTTTCTCGACGTATTGCGGTGCCTTGGAGCGATTGTTGGTAGATTCAGGGTGGCAGAGGACAGTAAGCGCATTGTTCAGGCGCCGCGGATACTTCTTCGAGTCGGGCAACGGCGTGAGCGCAGGGCGTGTGCATGCCTTGGTATATCGTACCGCGGCACTGAAGAGAACCTGTCGTATACAGATTGCATCCACGACGTCCTGCGTCGCCCGGGGGGGTATTGGCGCCTGGGAGAGGTTGAATGCTGCCTGCCGCCAGGGGCTCTTTGCGGCCACTGCCCCAAAGAAGGCTCTAGAGTCCTCCCTGATCTCTGCACAGCGCTTCCCCAACGCTCCCTCCGCCTCTCCAGTTCTCCCCAATGCTGGAAGCGGGAGTGACTCCAGGAATGTTGCCGTTGGGTCGAAATCGGCATACCCTGGCCGACTGCAGCTGACGATGCCGCGTGCAATGTCAGCGGACGAGGGCGAGGACGGGATGTCTGTCGGACTGTCTGCCGATGGTGCTGGTAACATGATATCTTCGTATATGCGCGTGGTCGATTGAAAGACGGTGGAGAGAAGAGCGGGATGGCGGTGGTCGGGAGTAAGGAGGAGCATCGCATCGGTGCTGAGAGTGCTCATCATGTAGCGCCCTCAGGACACGTGAAACGGAAGCAATGCACCGCCACTGGACCACTTGCGTGCAAGTGGTCCCTTGCCCTGGAACCTTTGCGCCCGCCCCCGCAGATGCCCCACTGCGGAAGCTTGATGCACCGCCACTAGAGAAACTGGTCCGTTTAAAGGTCCAGCCCCATGGAATGGATGGAATGGCATCACCACAGCCACTGGACCGCTGGCATGCAAGTGCTCTAGTGGCTGTGGCATTCTTCCATGCCCTGGCCGGTACCACGTGCGGGTTGCGTGGTGGCCGCGGCCGCGGCCAAGAGTCCGGCCGCCTTGTCCACGCGAATCTGCGAACATCACAACGGACATTTATGAGATTAGTGAAGAAGCAGTCATATTCACTCAGAGAACTAAGGATGTATCAAGGGGGCTGCTAAGCCCCCCACTCGGAGAAGCCAGGCTTGTGTCTACAGAACCACTCTTTACATTCAGCACCCATTTAACTGTGACTGGGCCCAGGGGAGCTTGGATGCGTGGATGCGACCGGGGAAACGGTGGGAGAGAGCGTGTGTTTTGAGGAAATATGGGACCCCATCCGGTCATAACACCACTGGGTGACATGAGGTTCAGTTCCCGAGGCACTCGTGTGCGTGCTGCTCGGACTTGGGAAGTAAGCATCCTGGCGGAAGAGAATGCAACGGAGGAACTTATGCTATGAGCAGGGTGTAAACAGCCGTCCCCTTCACAAAGCCGGGCGGATCGCCATTTTCATCCCCGTTAGGACGACTCCCCAGGAAGGTGTCGGCGGCTAGCAGGGTCTCTGCATGCTTTTCCGGTTGCTTTTTTGCCCAATCCATAGATGTTCCAATGAACACGTAGGGCACACTGTGGTGGTGCGGAGATTTGAAACCAAAGAGGATCCACCAGCCGGTGCAACCCTTGGGCCCCCTGTCCTTGTCCTTGACGATCCTCCAACAGATCGAATAGCCTAGACACCGTGCAGCCAGGGTGGGCCCACTGGGCATGCCCGCGAGGGCATCCTTGACGCTGTAGAAGAACGAGGCCGGGTTCTGGATCAGGTGCGGGTGGTCGCGGGTGGGGGCATCATATCTGAAGGGAATGACCTGCGTGGGGCCAGGGAAGGGATGGGGGCCAAAGGAAGGCGGCGGTCCATTTAGTTGCGAGAGGAATTCCCTTTTCGTCATGTCGTCGGCGGCATCGGGGACGGTGAGGTTCACCTCCGGGATGTCAGGGTCAGAGAGCAGCGTTGGGGAGAACGTGTCGGCGGAAAGCGGTGGTGAGTCAGGCCATATCGGTTGCGGCATATGGTACATCGTCATCCAGCTCCCCTGGTTCGTCACGACGGCTTTGATGTCTGGCGTCTGAGGGGCCTTGAAGTACGCCTTGTGTTTGGAGCAATACATATCATTCCCTGGTACATAGGCGCCGTTCAGGTAGCCAGCCAGGTCCGAATCCCATCTTTGGCTCGTCCGGTACTGACGCCAGGTATCAAAAGTGTATCGATCCAACGGTTCGTCAAGTGGAGGGTCGACATTGGGTCTGCACGTTGCTAATTGCAGTCGGAGTTCACGCTCGTAATACGGCTTGATGACGGCAGCAGAAGGGCCTGCGACGATGGGTTCAACTGCCAGAGCCGGAGGAGGGGGATGGAAAGAGATGGTTGGAGACAACTCCGGGGGAGAGGGAGGTGAGGAGGGCGAGGGGGTTGGAGAGTTGAGTTCCGTGTACGCGCTCATTGTAGAGGTGGCCTCTTCATTGGCCCTCAGGATCGGAGACAGTCTCGGGGAGGAAGATGAGGACGGGGCGTGGGCGGCAAGGGCCAACGCCGCTTGGCGTGGTGTTGCGGGCAGGCTGTCGTCTTCGATTTGGGCGTTGTGACAGCAGGATAGGGGGAAAGCAAAGTTTCTCATTTCACCTGCGGTCGGCAACTGGTGAGCAGTTGTTGCAAGAAGTAAAGAAATGCACCTGACCAGGGCCTGATGAGCCCAGGGGTTTGGGGATGAGTTGTTGCATTAAGCTTCCGTCAGGCACTGCACGGATGCATTCCCATTATGGAAATCCCACGTGCCACCAGTATTTGGAAGCACGTGGAGACAGGGTTCTCAGGCGTTGCTCCTTGACTTTGTACCACCATCATGCCTGCCGTCTTGGCATACCGCAACGTCATACATCATTTCCTTCCTGGCCAGCCACCTGCGAAGGCCTCCAGCAATGATAACTCCGTGGATGGCAAGAGTGGCAGCTCGCAGAGCCCTGCTCCAGGGCTGTCTCACAATGACAACATCACCCCATCGACCCCGCGCACCCCACCTTCCAGGACACCCAGCCTCAAGGAGGACAGTCCAGGGCGAAGTTCTCTGGATGAAGAAGCCATAAATGTTATACCAGTGGTGTCCCTAAAAACTCTGGTACCAATGGTCAATCGTGACGCAGCGCAAGCACAGGTTCTAAAGGATCACCTGAGAGAACATGGCGTTTACGACTATGCCGAGCTTCAACCCTCTACCAGGCTCATTCTGAAAAAGTCACTTGAAGTTGTGGTGGGCAAAGTTGGCACAGGGACGACGGCATGTGTGTATTTGTTCAAGAACCTTACGTATGTCCCTATCTACCCCCACGCAGCTACCGCTCAAAGCCCGCAGGCCATCAAGCGACCTCCCTCGCTTCACAGCAGTCAAAGTTTCATGTGCTGCCTTCTCGGAGACCTTGGCGAGGGAAGAGCTGGCATTTCTGGATCGCGTCAGACTCGCCAATCACAGCCATCCAGGCTACAACCATGTGGCATCGGTACTATCCTGCTTCAGTATCGAAAGCCCCTTTGGGCGGCACCTGTGTATGGTGCTCCCGCTCTTGGCACAGCCTCTGGACAAGAGAATGGCTTCCCTCCTCACTCTGTCAGCGAAGAAGAAAGTCATTGGTGAAATCATCCTTGGCCTGGCATACCTACACGATGAGTGCGGTATTATTCATACAGGTCCGCCTGCAATTTCTCATAACTGTTTTAACTATTGACACTTGCACATGTAGATCTGACACTGGGCAACGTTTTAGTCAAGATCTCGGAGAAGATCGCTGCACCTGACATGATCCTTACCAAGGATGAATGGATCGAAATTGCCACCCTCCAACACCCGGCCAAACTCGTAATGCGTGTGAACGCCAAATTGCACGACAGTGTTGTTCAGATCCCTATTACCGGTGACCAACCTCTACAAGTGCCCAGTCTACAGGATATTAGTGTTTCCATTGTGGATCTCAGTGCTGGTGGGACGAGCGTTACCCCACATGTGTTCATCAGCTTACTCATAGTGCAGCACGTTGGCGCAAAGCCCCACATAACGGCCTCGTTCAGAACGACCTCACCAGAGCACCTGAAGTGACGTTGGGCCGGAACTGGGATTCCTCTGTGGATATTTGGAGCCTAGGACACCTTGTAAGTGTCATTATCATAATGGATTTCCTCTCATGTTTAGAATGAATCGCAGGTTTTCCAGCTTGTCTCAGGTATGGACCTCATCCCAGTTCCAACTGCAGCAGGCCAATCTTTCGATGATAATTACCGGCTTGCGTCTCTTGGGGCCCTGTTGGGAGACTATACCCAAGATTTCCTTCAGGACTGCCCGCTGGCAAATGAGTTCTTCGATCGGCACGGTAGGTCCATTGTTTGTTCATTGATCAACGTTCACATCAATGATTGCGCTATCAGGTGGCCTCCTGCGCCATCTCCATGTAGCTACAGAAACATTGGAGGAGAGAACGGTAGCCATCTTCCCAGGGCGCCCAGCAGAACAATCCTCGTTTGCCAATTTGCTCCGGCAGCTGCTGCAGATCCAACCCAACTGTCGCCCCCAAGCGCGCAACCTATGGGGACATGCATGGCTGCAGGAAGCCACTGGGGATGATCTTAGTCTCGAGCGTCCTACTGATGTCTTGGAGCTCTAGGCGGCTCCTTATATTCCCTCACGGTTTTCTACTATTTCACAGCCACCAGCATACAGGACATTGTACATATTTAGTCGGAGGACGGAACTGTATTTGGGTCCGAATCATCAAGCCCTACCTTTCAACATGCTAGAACGGCGTGTTACCCAGTGTCTTTTCTGTTGCATCCTCTCCTCCGTGCTCTGTATTCCAACACACCCACCCAACATTAGTGGAGCCCAACCTGTTTGATGGGTCCTAAAGGTCTGAAAACAGCCCGATGTCCAAACCCCTGCTGTGGGAAAGGCTTTGCTGGTGATCGGGGCATCTCTGTTCATCTGGCAAGGGCTACAGTGTGCCGGGAGTGGCTGGAAAGATCAGCATATCATGCTGATCCTCAGCTGAATCTGGAAAATCTGGATGGATGGGCCCTTGATGCTGAATCGGATGCGGATATGACAAACCAAGAAGAAGAAGAAAACGATGAGGAAGAAGCCCAGGGCGGTCTTTTCGATCCAGAGGACCCGGAAGACCCGTGCAGTCCTGACATGGGAGTGAACATCAATGCTGAGGAATATCTTGTTCCCATGGATGTGGATCCAGCACCGGGCATGGAGTTCCCTCCAAGCCCCCCTTCTCAAACAACTCAAAACACTTCAGTGCATCGAACATACAGCGGAAACAGCTTCGAGGAGAAGGTAGTGGGATATGGACCAACAGCATGGGAAGAAATGAGAGACTCCGAGGAGGGACCCACCACAAGATTTGGCGGATTCCGCGATGCTGTGGAGTGGGAGCTTGCCCATTTTTTGAAGACATCGCGATTGACACAAGGCAACATTGATCGCTTTCTGAAAACTGCATATGTGAGTGACTAAGATTCAGGGTACGACTACGTTGATCTAATACTCCTCTGATTAGGTCAGAGAAAGACCACTGTCTTTTGCAAATGTTGACCAGATGGACCGCAAGCTCCGGGCACTTCCCGGAGGACCCCAATGGCGTCATATGAACATCTGCCTAGACCACGCACCTGGACAGCCCAGACAACTTCTGTACCGAGACCCTGTGGAATGTCTACAGTACCTACTGGCAAACCCCACGTTCAAGGAGGATCTGGTCCTTGAGCCGTACTTTGAATACACGGATGACGGCATGTCAGAAAGATTGATCAATGAGATGCCTACAGGAGATTACTGCTGCCATGTTCAGGCAAGTCACTGAAGCTTGAAGAATACTTTTGGCTGAATGATTGCATGCAGAGCACACTCGACCCTTCCACAACATTCATTCCTCTAATTCTTGGCTCTGACAAGACCCATCTCACCAATCACTCCGGCGACAAGTCCGTGCATCCCATCTACATCAGCACCGGCGCCATTAAGAAAGAAATACGTGCCAAGACAAGCAGAAGAGCATGGTTGCTGCTTGCTTTTATTCCTACGGAGAGGTTCACTGGCCAATGGAGCAGCAAGACAGAAGCCCGGACTGTGCAGAACTTGCTTCTAAAGCAAATGTGGCACAAATGCTTGTGTCACATCGTTCAACCCTTGGTCAAGCTAGCCACCATCCCTCGACAAATGGTGGATTCATGCGGTAGGATTCTGAAGGTTATTTCAAGAATTGCGGCATGGTCGGCAGATATTCAAGAGCAATTAATGATCGCTTGCCTGGCCAACAACAGCTGCGTTTCTTGTATGGCGTCTGCTCAACAATTTGATGATGGGAAGACACATCCTCCTCGCACTGGGCAATGGATCTTGGCCACTCTGAAGACATTGTGGCAACAACATCCTGCGGCAACGCTGTACAAATTCCAACAGTTCTGTTCAAAGGCGGGACTGAACGGTGTGGAGACGCCATTCTGGGTCAACTTGCCTCATTTCAATGTTTGCAAGGTCCTCACGCAAGATGTCTTGCATGGGCTGCACAAAGGCTTCTATGATCACACAGCCCAGTGGGTCATGGACACCGTAGGCAGGCCGGAAATGGACCAGCGCATCCAAGCTGTACCTCGACTGCAAGGCATGGAGACTTTTCCCAAGGGGATCAGCGGTGTCAGCCAATGGACAGGAAGGAAGCATCGAGCACTGGAACGCATCATCCTTGCTTGTGCTGTAGGGGCTGAAGGCATGACCCCAAATGCCACTCGAGCGGCCCGGGCACACCTCGACTTTATCCAGCTGGCAAGGTATTCCAGCCACAGCACCTCCACTTTGCGCTATCTTGACAAGGCTAAAGACCTCTTTTTCACCAATCGATGGGAGTTTGTCAAGAATCAGACAAGACAACCACCGCATTTCCGGGCGCACAAGCTGCACAACCTCTGTCACTGGAAGGAAAACATTGAACATCTGGGGACCATGGACAACTACAACACCGAAACACCTGAAAGATACCACATTGAGTATGCAAAGGACGCATATAGGGCAACAAACAAGAAACACTATCTTCCACAGATGACTGCGTGGTTGGAGGTCCAGGAGAAGCTGGAGAACTTCAATTCCTATCTTTCCTGGCGGGGCGAGGAGTGGAATGAGCAGCCGGAGGAGGGATACCATGCTACAGAAGAGGACTTCTCTTCCGGGGAAGAGGACGTTGAGGGGGATTTGCTTGAGGATGAGGCCTTAGGTATGGAAAATGTGTTGCGCTACACAATATCGCTGACATCATGAATACCAGATGTGCGGTGTAAGGCACCCATGAAAGCACGGTGGAGCTCCCCAATTCACCAGCTTACCATCAAGCCACATATCGAAGGGATGGGCCTGAAGGAGGTTTCTCAGCTGTTCTCTTTACCTCGACTGCAAGACCGAATGCTTCTTTACTGGGCAAACAAGATCAGCGGAGGCAAAGAAGTGCACCGGGTGCCCTCAGGATTGCGGCTCCCTCCAGCTTTCCTTAAGCTGGACGTTTGGTTCCACTTTTGCCTTTGTTTGCCAAAGCTAGATGACCAGTTTGGGAAAGATGGAACAAGACTTCTTCGAGCTAGGCCACCGCTAGGGCCCGCCACTCCAACTGGATGCCTCACAAAGAGAGCTGGAAGACTTCTTCAAGCAGAGGCACATTATGACCCAGTTCTCGTGAGCATCGACGAAGAGCATGCCGGAGCAGAAACACTCCAAGGTTCGTTTTTCTTAAAGAAGGCCGCAGAAGTAAACCTCTGATGAGAATGCAGGACTACAAGCCTGCCGTGCCCGGCTCATTTTCCGCTGCCATGGACAACCTGCAGATAGTGCTCTTGCGGAACCGCTTCTGCTTGTCCACTGGTACACAAAGACCAAAGACAAGGCTGATCCGGATCTGCTCATGTACAAGGTAGCGGTCCAGAGGAGTCAGGGGACAAATGAACCAGCAAGTCACGTCATTCCTCTGTACTCCGTAGTTCGAAACTGTCCCCTGATACCAGACTGGGGCCACAAGGCAAATGCTAACATTATGGCCAATACAGCACTGGACCAGTGCAATAAGTTCTACATAAACTGCTTTGCTGATCTTCTTACCTACATGTCTATATACTAGATGGGCCTGAGATATAGACAGCCCTCAAACAGGAAATCCATCCTTAACTGAATATTGTTTGAGAAGCACTGATATGAGAACATATTGACTTCAAATTAATTAAGACCTTGTCAGCCATAAGTATACTGAGCATAAACTTATTACTCTGCCAGAAGGTCATCGTCCATCAGCTCTTGGGCAGGCATTTTGGGCACAAGGCAATTGGATGCCACAGTATTTGGTCACCCACATAAACTTATTCCCCAAGTTGGAAGATCTCCACCAGCCACATGATTATTTGCAATCAATATACATGCTATGCCACAAACTGCACTATGTACATGCTACACATATATTTTGACAAAATTTATGGTATAGCCAAAATAACACACTTTTCAATTCTATTGCAGTCTGCAGTAGACTAGGTATAGCATGTGCAGTCTAGGGACCCTATACAGGAAAAGCACATTTCCTGATGCTATCATCAGTAGTCGTTCAGCACATGATAGGACACGTCGTACTTAGCGCGCTGATCGCCTCCCCGATCACATAATCTGCACCATCGATTTCTACCGTAACAGTCTGAATAACCCAGCCTGGATCATTCGGCAATTCCAGTCCGTCAGGGCAGGAGACCTTTTGTACTCGCTTGTACACTTGCGGACGATGACCTCTAGTAAACAACAGTTCTGTATGCCCCTGCGCATATGACGGGATTGAACTCACTGAATCTTCGCATCCAACGCCGGTTCCACCCAGACTTCATATGCTTCTCGAATGCCTTTCCGTCCAGTCGCAGCCGCACTCTTCATGACTGTATCGAGCTTGCTTTTGATCTCCTACCAATCCTTGTTAGTATCCCTCTGCTTACAATAATCGGACACCACCTCTGCTGAGTCCAAGCACAAGTACTCATAGAACAGTTCCATGAATAAGGACGGAGTTGCCATGATAATCTAGGGAGAGTGAATACGATGCTTGATCTCACAGGAAAGACGCCACCCACTGTCGCTCGGTGACTCCAAGTGGTGAGACTACCTTCCGAGTTGCGTGTTGATCAAGGGTCTATTGCTCGTGTCAGTACATAATAAAGTAACATCAGACTGCAAACACTCCCTTTATATACGAATGTCTTCCACCTCAAAGTGATACGATAGAAATTTACCTGGCGTAGCGTTCGGATTCACCCAGGTGGTCAACTCACCATCGGCTTGCTTGTTGCATAAGGATCACCAAAGGACGGACCCTGACTATTCCGTTAAGCGAGGATCTGCACCGCCACTCCTGCAGCTTCACATCGGCCGGCAAGGCCCGGCATGTCAATGCCACTCGCACTAACAATACTGTAGTTCTTGTGCCCCCAGCGCCTTTCCCCTAGAGACATATGTTATAAACACACGTAAACGGGTTATGTCAAGATCATATCTATCACGCACCGCTCAACGATTCCACACTCATCCTAACATGTACCAAGGTCTTATATGGCACCGCATATGCTTCATGGCAGTCACTTCAATGGCGCGAACAGACCAGTCAAGCTTTAACCACAAGCCACATGGCATCCTATCCACCTATGCATTACCTGCGAAATTGATCATCAGCTGAATGTGCATCATGCGTTGTAAGCACACGTACACTGCTGACAGCGCGTCGCGCGTCGTCATACGAGCGCTCTGCCAGTAAGAACTGATTATCGAGCGGTTCTCCACAACTTGCAGCTCTGCGGACTTGGGTTCAATAAACTAACATGCTGTGTGACAAAGTCGAAAATGCTCACATGAACTGTTACCACCGACAAACAACTTTTCTCTGTGTCTGCGAGAACACTAAACTCCTTTCTTAACCATTGCAGAGTAATCCCACATGCGAAACCCTGCCACGTCTCATTGCTTCATCCAACCCCTTGAGCTTGCTGTGTCAGGTGGAAACTGTTTGTTGAAGTCCTGTCACAATGAGGAGAGTGGTGATCGACCTCCAGAGGACCTATGGGACCGTGCACCAGACACGGGACCACTTATTCTCGACCCACGCGCACGGATGCTTCAGAAGCGCCCGTGCCAGTATCATCTGGAAATCTTTGAATACACATTGTATGGGAACACGGGAAGAACATCTCTCATCCGTGTCCTTGAACCTTCTGCTTGACAACATGGGTTATGAATAACAATACCGATCGGTATACCATCGGAGGTTACCGAGACAGAAATGATTCGGGGACAGCGCCACTGCTATCCATGCCCTTCTGCAATTGAATGCTTCGACTCTAAAGCCATCACCCAAGCTAAGACCGTTGGATGCGGCCGCATCTACAAAACATATCTCAGATGTTGGTCGTGTCTTGTAAATCCTGCAGACCTTTGTCGGGTCGAATCCCACAACTTCTAGACCTTCGGCTGTTCTCACTCGAGACAATGCAACATATGCTTGCCCTATCACGCATCAGATCGTGATTGGCTTGCCACACCAATACTCTCACCGAATTCGAAAGCGGCAGAGATATCGACCTTTACTCGGTCCAGTGTTTGTCCTTGAGATTTGTGGACTGTCAGCCCCCATGCTAGAATAAGAGGCAGCTATATCAACATCAGTAAATATAAACATAACCACATGTGACGCTCGCCTGTTCTCGCTGGCTCAAGATACCCCAGCTTCCCCCCATGGTAAAAAGCGCAGGTTCTATCAGGACGACGGTCGCCTCCTGACCTGGTCGCCCTGTGAACTCAACCACGGGTAAGCGAACATCCTCATCATCGAGTGAGGCTCGTCGTCTAGGTGCGTGTTGGAGGAGCTGCTCAACCTCCCGTTCAGTCCATTGCTCTCCAAGCGACCTCCATTCCTCTCTCGACAAAAACCCCAGTACCTTGCCCCTGCTTCCATTCACCAAGCCCGTCCCATCCTTCCGGTTCTTCACAAGCATAACGACAGCGCCTTCCTTAAGTACCAGTCTCGCAGGAACGAGTAGCGTGTTCAAGCCATCATCATACCCTTGTACCGAATCGATGGCATGGTACGTGTTGGAAGCACCATCAAGCTTTTCAAGCTCTCGCTGATTTGCCTCATCAACGTCTTTTCGGTGGCAATAACTGGTGGACAAGACGTCAGGTACGCCATTGTTATGCTGTGATGACCAACTTACATTTCTGTAGGTCCTCGTCTATCCGGATACTGCACCGGCTGTTTCAGCAATTGCATCTTATCAAATGCATTTGCTGAAAGTGTCCCATGTCTGATTTCGTCCAGCAAAAGCAGGAATTCTAGAATTCACATCAATACACATCGCATAAACATTAAGGATCTATATACAGACCTTTATCTGCTTGTCGATAGACTTGCTTCAGGAAGATCGTGTGTTCTGCACATCGGTCCCAAACCTTCGCCTGGAATGCGAAGTTTACAGGATATGTTCCTCTTCGTACCGGAGGGAGTTGATAAAAATCTCCCGACAATACAATCTGCAGACACATATCAACCAATGTCCGCATGAGCATGATGGTACGTACCTGAATTCCGCCAAATGGTCTATCGTCGTCGCGAACAAGCGAAACAGCTGTCGATAGCTTGTCCAGTAGATAGCCATTCAGCATGAATACTATTCTCGGGCTTGAGATTTATGCAAGACTGCGTATATGGGAGCTTACTTTCGTCTATTATCAACACCTCAAGCTCCTGCCACCTCTTCAACACCTCGCTTGTGTTTCTGATCCTCCAAGCTATGTCGCTTGCCTGCTCCAAAGCAAGACCAACTCCAGCAAAGCTATGCAGAGTGACGCCTCCGATATTGCGTGCAGCAATACCGGTCGAAGCTGTTACTGCGATTGCTCCCTCGTCTTCATGCCCATGCCGTTCCGTTAACTCCTTGATTATCGTTCTCATCACAACACTTTTGCCACACCCTACGCTTCAATCTTAGCTGTTATTCCTCACATAGATCGATAACCAACTCACCCGCCGGACCCGTGAAGAACACGTTGTAGCCACTCAAGACCAAATCAACCACCCTCTGCTGGTCTTCGCTCAGGTCGAACCGTTCCTCTCTCTCGACCAGTCCCTCGGCCTCGCACATAGCTCTCGTGTAGGCACCGGGCCACTTATGTTTCTTCGCAACTACCGGTCGAGGTAACCGAGCATATGAATGATCTCCCAACCAATCCCATGACATCCGATTGGAAGATCCAGCATTCAGTCGAACAGACTGGTCACGTCGGCCCTTCCCTGCTTTCCAGGCTTTCTTTCCTGCTTCGCCGAGTTGATGGGCCATCTCAAAAGATAAAGCACATGCATATTACTCGCATTGATAGTCCGTCAGTGAGAAGACAATGACGATGAAAGACAAGCAGGTTGGTCGGCAGGAGAGTGGTGTGTGCCCTTGAATGAAGCAATGAGCTGACCAATCCCTACTGGGTGGCGGAGTCAACGGCGGAGTTAGAAATGTACATGTGATTGACGACCAATACCGCCGCGGCTTCCACGGCCCCTATTCATCCCTGGGGACGCGGACAATAACAGCATCAAGCATACTCAACGGGCTGCGTACACTCCTCCACTCCTCCGTCAACATGCCACCGCATAAGTGAGCAACATGCAACATGTTGTGTATATAGACTTATTATGATACAGAACCCACGAAGCCTCTTGCCTTATTCCACTGTAGTGACCAAACCGTCAAAGCAGTTTGACACGGTCCTCTTCTCATCTTCATTGGCGTGCGTGGAACGTTCACTGCACCACCCGCATGGACAGAACTATTGTCTTTAGTTGAAGACATTGCCATTTTCTACATCGAGAATCTCACAACCCAAGACCACGCATGTTGGATAATAACAAGATCCACAATTCGAGGCATATGTTGCCAGAGAGCACCAAATGGAGCATGTCATCCAACAGCTGAAGGGCTTTATCTCTGTACGATTAGAGAACCGACATTCTTGAGAGAATCATCATTGAAAAAGAAGAGCAGGTTATATGGCATCCCAATTGTACGCGGACTATGCATGGATGCGAGTATCCGCACTCACTTCTCGCAGACCGACGATCCACCGGAGTACTGTCCTTTCGACGTCAAGCAAGAGGAAGTTAGTGGTCATCTCTCATTCCCTTGCGCAATCTTATTGACATTCGCTAGACATATCCGACAATAGTGGAACATATCGGGGATTGCTACAATGGCTCTTCCATATCTACTTCTCTCGAATGGCAACCTCACAAACCAATCCACTGGAACTAATGCATGACCTGGGTACGAACCCTCCCCTACAACCGCCTGAATTTCAAGGCATGCCTGCCTATGCATTTTACATATACCGCGACATCGCCCACAATACCAAACACCACTGGATTTGGACTCCACCCTACGGATGGTGTACCGCGAACGACGGAATGGCGCACCCCAGCGCTCAATGGCCCCTTCGTCTCTCACTCGCCCGCGGTGATCCCAAGTGGATAGACGAAAAATCTTGGAACCGCAGAGTACGTACAAGACCCACAGCACCTTCATACTACCGCTTGCTAACTGTTAATCAGGCAAAGCGCCTATGCCCTTATCCCAACCACTCACTGAGAAGAATGGCATAAACGATAATGACTTAAGCACTTATAAGCTACAAGCCACTCAATCCCCCTCCGAACAGGATGCGGCTGTCTGACATTTTCACCGACCTGGCATCTTTTCCAGCGGGCAGATCGACTCTCGCTTGCCCACCGAACCTCTCCACTGTGCCCTCGATCTGTTTCATATATCGCTGGTACACTGAAGCCCATGCCTTGTTGCTTCGTTCAGGCCTCTGCTTAGATGGTTAGTCATGCATTAGCCAGGAGTGCATCGTATGGCTGACCTTCTCGCTAAACTTCTTCCAGTTGATTCTGCCCATTGGCCGCGCCTCAACATCGTAAGCCAGGTACTCAGCTATTGCCAACAGATCCGCTGTGTTCACACGACCCAAAGATGCTGCATGCGGAATGTCCTGATCATATGTCATCATCAAGCATCGCTCTTGCCATGAACCCGGTGGACACTCACCACAGGCACTTCGTTCCTCGAACCTTCCCCTACATCTCCTGCTGAGTCGCCAAATAGATTCACGCCCTATCATCGCATAAGATCGCAAAAATGGCCATCGGGATGATGCAAAAACCTCTCCGAAGGGCCAAGACTGTAATACAGCCTACTTCCCTTGATGAGTATCCTACGACTGGAATATAATCCTGCTATGCAATGTAACGAACCTCAACATCAACAGCAGCCCCGTCCCGTGCATTCCACTCGGTCTGCTCGCTCTGGCTTTGGACAGCTACATGGCCGATCAGAAATGCTCGACACAACAATACGGGCCTTACTGCCTGGCTCCGGTCCTAGACCGAGTCCGACAACATTTGCACCCTCCAAAACTTCCAACAATCGCAGTAATTCAAGAATCGCAAGGCGCACATTTGCAAGCGGGGCTCCTTCCATGGTTTCACTGAGTTCTTCGACAAAACCGAAACCACTCCTTTCTTTTATCCTCGCCATCGACTGTTTCCAACCACCGAAATACGAATCCTCGACCCGGTCCTCCATGGTTTTGCCTGGATACCGGAAGCTATCTCATCTGTCACCCGTCTGTGCGATATCGTGAATCGCCTACGTACAAAGCCGTGCTCCTCCCTCCTTAATTCTCCCTCTGCCCGCTACCACTCTTCAGGCGTCATGCACTCCACGGCGATAACCGGACCAGAGGATAGGCCCGAGCTATGGGATAACATCTTTTCATTCTGCGACATAGCAACCTTATGCCAACTATCGAAGACCTGTCACTCCTGGCGATCATTCCTGCATCTTCATATGCACTTGCGGTGGGACTTCAACAGGGCGTTTCGCTCATTCGTGCCCGATGCCTCCATATTTCGAGCGATGATGGGCCGAACTGGAACAATCTTGACCGGCAGATTCGCGCTCGACTTCCTCAGAAACAGTGCGAATCAATATAGCCTCCTTGACATCTGCTCCACCTCGCTGCATGCAAATGAAGTCCTCCATTTCTTCCTCGATCGAGGATACCAGATCACCACATTCCATCCGACTGAACCCTGGACAGGCATTATGCCGCTTTCCACGAGCCTCAGGCAGGGTTACCCACAGCGTGTCACCTCCGGTCAGCCAAATCGATTCCTTCCCTCATTGGTTCCTTCTAACATTCCGTATTAGTGTTTCACCTCCGGTGCGGCAACAATCAGGCCCGGCTCTTCGTGTACTCAAGAACAGCTGACTCCTCTATCATTGCTCTTGAAGCTCCGACAAGTAAGCACGTTCGCAGTCTTCCGTTACTCCATGCTCACATATCATGCAAGCATGTCTGATGAACTTCATAACTTGGAATCGTGTGGTCTGCTTGTACCCCAAGGCAACAATCTCACGCTGCACTTCTATAAACCTCACGAACGGTCCCCCATCACCCCCACACACTGCTACCATACAAAGCCTGGAAGACATTGGATTTCTCATCATAGACAAAATATCAGACAACACCACTCGATTGTTTCCCACCTCACTACGACATACCTTCGATCCCATGTCCTGTGTCATCGAACTTGATCACAGGGATGTCTTCTATCGACGACCGTAATGCCTCCCGACGCAAGGGAATCACACTTGGCACATATGCACGAACAGTGCGGGTTTCTGTTTCATTCCGATCAAATGGCTTCTATCTTTCCATACAGTGCCTTCCCTCATATCCCGTTAACCCTGAGATTCCCGACCGATATCGTTCTTGTCACACCAATGTTTAACATGGAGACGTCCGAGATAGCTATTGACACCAATCCACCTTTTGATGACTTTGAACGAGGTTCAGGGATCTGAATTCATACGCAATCATCCAAATTATACGAAACCCTCGTGATGCTCCTCCATCAAACCTATATTAGAAGTGAGGCAACGCGGATCCCATCGCCATCACCAAATCTACTAGAGATTGAGGGATGCACCCGAGCGATGTACACGCGGCGTCCATGGCTCCACGTCCCCGGATGAAAACTCTAAACCCTGACCGCTGCAGACCATTCAAATGGGAACCTCAGGCTCATCTCATCTGAGCGTATCACTTATGCCGCCCAGCACGATGTCAGCCTCCCACCCAGATCGTCCTCACCACGTCCTATTCTTCCCCGACAATCTACAGATCTTCCTCCACCTCTGTAGACCTCCCCTATTGCTATTGCTTGCTCGGACCAATTCGTCTATCCGGCACCTTGTCATTCGATATATGAGACGTGTATTTTCCCTCGATCAGCTTCTGAACCGATACGGCCTCGACCCCAGCACGTTCCGCCCTCTCATGCGCGAATGTGGAGCTGTCATTGGAAACGCTGCTGCGCTGTCGTTCCTCCGTAAACAATGCGTACCGCTTCACCCCTTATGTCTCTATGTACCCAGACCATTCGCTATCCAAGTAACCAAGTATCTATTCCATCTCCGTACGTATCCCTCTGACAAGCACCCTCTTAAACCAATCATGACGTATTCACGCGGTGTTTGCGTCTCTCAACAGACCACAAGAAGGGCTTTCATCAGAGACCTCCACCCGACACCTTATCAAACAGAGATATTCACTCAGGTGCGTCAACCCGCTCGCCCCGCCAAACACGGACTAACCTCTTCCTTCCAGTCATCACCTTTCACTTGCAATGCCAAGATACTTGGCTCCACCTCATTGTGCCGCGCCATTCAATTATCAGTACTATCCTGAGACTTCCCACAAGTCCGTTCCAATCTACATAACCTCTCCGCAAACATGAACTCACAATTCCACAGCTGCAGATATGAACTTTATCACCTGGGACAGGGCGTTCTCCCTGTACCCTCGAGCAACCTTCTGTGCCTCCACTGCACTTGTCCTTCGTCATCTTGACAACCACTCAACAGACACGAACATATGCGCCATCCCTCCGAGTTTCAATGTTGTGCACCACGTTGCCGATGGGTCCCCATGCTTCCCCCTAGGGAACAGATGGATCGGTGACTCCACAACTTGGATCCTTCCCTTGGACGAATCTCACACCATCGCTCGACATTGGTGGGATGAGTTCACGGATGGCTGGTTGCTCCACATCAACTCCCATGACCTCCCCAACCATCACTTCCAGCACGCCCCGATAATGCGACATCATGCCAACAATGCCGTGAATAGTTAGCGACTACACGCAGATCGATTCCACAATCCTTACCATTATGCAAATGAAATGACTTCGAACATGATAGAGCCACCTCTCCACGCCATGGAACAGACTGTAACGATCAAACACCAACGTTCTAATAGAATCGCATTCTCCCAGCTTCCTAACTTGAAAGCTATATCTCGAAGATCGTTGATCAATATTGCAAACAGAACTCGCGGTGATGTGACCATCTCCCCCTAACACGTCCGACCGCTTGCACCTTTCTGAATGTTACCTCCCCGTTGAAATCTGGGCCGCCCGCTCCATCCCCGCATCCTCTCTCAGCATCCTGCAATTTCGATCTCCTTCGCGCATCCTCTGCCCCACGGGCGCCATCCTCCCATCCTCTCTCAGCATCCTGCAATCTGTTCGCTGCATCTTGTGATCTTCTTCGCACATCCTCTGGACTAACCCCTCCATCCTGCCACCCTATCTCTGCATCTTGTAATCTCAATGACGTGCATTTACCCTCCGTTCGTCTAACACCTGGCATGAGGCATATTCACACGATTCATATTCATGTATAGAATACATCGATCTGTAATAACACATCGTTCTGCCTTCCATCGTGCACAATAATACAGTATGATGACACTACTCTCACCCAGAGCGCTTATCCACAATGGCAACAGGGCCAACAGTACCGAGAAAGACCACCACATCATGCCCCTTCCTTGTCTGTATTGGAGACGATCACCGAGCTGGTTGATGCAACCTCTGTCGTGATTTAAAGACATACCTCTCAGAGATCATGGTTCAACATCGTCTTCCCAAGATGAAAGCCCAGGTAGCACAAACGGCTGCTTGAGTTCATCAGTCAATCTCTTCAAACGCACTTCCGCGGGAACCGTGATCGCCTTGATAGCAAAGTGGATCGAATAAAGCTCAGGTGTGAGATTCGGTGCATTGACATAAATGATCAGTGGATCTTCTGACTGGCGGGATAGATAGATCGAAACAGGCGCACCCATGGCCGACGCGGTAATGAGAGACGACTACAGCAGTTAGCAATTCACGTGCGTCGTCCACAGGAACGTACGTAGAATTCTTCCGTGTTACACCACTTAGCAATATACGACATACTTGACTGCTCTTCCTGCGGAACTTCAATCTTGATCGTCGACCCGCTAGCTGCATACAAGTGCATGATCAGAATGATTGTTGAACATTCCCAACAGTTCAACTCACGCGGCCTCACATACACCAACAACTTCCCATAGCTGAACTCGATCTCCACGTTGTCTGCATGGTCGTTATCCCTCCAGCAAAGATTACGAAGAATATGTCGTATGTCGTCGAGTTGAACCGACAACACATCGCCATACTGAGACCCATCGAGGGAGGGCTTGGCCACGACATCCCTCAACAGCAGATCGTACATGATGCTTGTAGTGCAGCCTTGCCACACATATCAGCCGATACTTCAAACCTCACCAACAAGCCAGACTTACGGGTACTCTTTGTAATCAACTTCATTTCCAGATCCCTGGCCCCGTCTTCTCCACAGGGACCATTCTCACATGCTACCCCAAATTCCAGCACAACCCCCTCGTTCCCACCCTTTCTCAAGTAATCTTCCAGATCCGCCAGCAGTTCACGCACAGAAATTAAGCCTTGCCACAGAGTGCATCCAGTTCTGGTCTTCAAATCTTCTCCTTCCAAGGTGCATATATCGAAGAATATCGTGTTCAACATCACTTGATAATGCGACCCTGTGTGCTGATTGGAAGCACTCATCCTCACCTATGCAGTCAATCAGATTCAGACTACTTGCGCGACAGTAGCTCACACACTCCACTCATTTCCACGACCACCTGCATATCGTGACTTATCCGCAAGGCCCCCTCCAACAAAACAACAAAGCCTGCAACAAATTAGTCTATTGCATCCACCACCTTACATCTGAAGATCCACCTTCAATCCGCTGTCTTCCGATCTTGCACTTGAGCGGCATAAGAATGTAATCGAATGTGCTCAATAGATGATTCGTCTCAAGGATTGAAGGGGATGAGGCAAGCTGCCTCGCGATTCGACGATGTGGGAGCTCATACCAACGGAACCATATGAGACTCGGAGGCACCTCTATTATCTGGCTCACACTGGCTGCATATTCGCCTCCGTTGGCCAGGCCACCCGGAGGGTCTTCCTATACAGTATCAGGGGATAGTACGCGGCACTGTTACTCCTGGTCTGGCAAGGAGGAATGGGGACGTCGGTAAGGGTCCCGATGGCCGAGCTTCTATCATAGAAGCTCACTTCGATATCACGTGACTAGCCCCTCTATCCTCTCCTACTTCTGTGTTCCATTGGCCAAGCCACTTGGAGAGTTTTCCTACGGTATATATGAAGTGCAACCTCGAGCAAACTGGAAGACAACCTCGGACTGCGCGTGAACGTGGGCCCTGCGTACAACTCGCCTCACCGCAAGCTCCCTCGTCTTTTCAAATGCTCCCCTTCTCCAAGATCTCCGCCGCAACTTTATCCGTCAGTACCCACAGATCCTCCGGCAGCCCTTCCCTCCTCGCGATGTCCGATGGCTGTCCCACACTCCCATACGGCACAAGGTATTGCCCCTTGTACTTGTCCGCCTCCCTCCGCACCTCCGAGCTGGTCGCAGCGAACAGCTGGGTGATCGCCCCCTGCGCAGAGGTGAGGAGGACCCAGTTGAGCACGGGCCAAAAGATTCCACCGCCCAGGCTTCGGATGACACGTTCTGCGCCCTCTGGATTGGGGTCAGTAACGTACCGCAGCGCTGGGGGGACAGGACGCACCCGTGGCGATGTTGCCGGGATGGAGGGAGATGGACAGGATCGGCACTCCCGCTGCGTCTAGCCGCTTCTGCAATTCCTTAGCAAACAAGATGTTGGCGAGCTTGGCGTGCGCTGTACGCCGAGTTAGCGTGCTGCCATAACCACTGCCAGACCCGCTCACCATATCGCGCAAACTTGGCGTTCATCCCGTTGACGTTCGCGCCAGGGGCGCACTGCTTGTCGCGAAAGTCGTCGATGCTGTCGAACTTGGTCGTAGGCAGCGCTTTGAAGTGCTGGGAGGAGGCGACCTGCAGGAAGCTGTGAGCTTCTGGCATGCAAATCCGTGGGTGCCTTGCGTACCGTTATGATGCGTACATCGGCGCCTGGCAGCTTCGCTGTTGCTTCCATCAACGGTAGAAGAGTCGTTGTGAACACGAAAGGGGAGACGTGACTAGGCAAGTTCATCAGGATCTTCTTGAACCGCCACGTCTAATCACGTACTCGGCGGCGAAGACGGTGGACAGACCCTCCTTGCTGAGCTCAAACTCGGACGCGAGATGGGCGGCATTGTTGACTCTCACGCCGAACATCAATGACTTGCATGCTACGGCGAAGAGAACAACGCACTCAAGATATCGAGCCTCGACTCCCTTTTCAAAAACTCCTCAGCAGCCGCTTTCGCATTCGTCACCAACGAGAGCTCCAGCACGAGCCATTGCAGGCGACCGGAGTCCTTCAGTGCTGGGTTCACCTCCTCCAGCCGGCGGATCGTATCGAGCGCCTTGGCCTCCGAGCGCGTAGTCAGATATACCTTGGCACCATGGTTGGCGAGCTGGAGGACGGTCTGGAAGCCGATGCCAGAGTTGGTGCCTGTAACGAGGGCGACTCGTCCCGTGAGGTCGGGGATATCGGTGACGGGGTTGAAGCGCGGCATTACGTAAAGATGGGGAACGAGTCTCACAAGAAGTTAACGAGGGTCCGGAAGGTGTCCATTGAGCCTTATAGTGTTTACTTGATCAGCGGATGCGCTGGATTGTTAGGCGAGTTCAGCCCCCCAAACCCCTGGGTTGCGGTGATCGACGCGTCCCGCGTGGAGAACATTGCGATGTCTAAACCCTTATTATCACATGTCCGAAACGCGTCCCTAATGACTCACATGAATTATCCTCGTATCATCAATTCGATGCTCTATCCTACGAGGCAACTCGTTGTCGACAGGAAGGAGTCTTTAGGCCAAGCATCGGACAATGTGTAAGGCGAGCAAACCAACAGCGACCTTGTACCCCGGGCTGAAGCGCGCTCGTGGATTTGGGAACGCTCCACCGCTGTCCTCCTCTTTCACACTTTCCCACTCTCTAAAATCTCCTTAACAGCCTTCTCCGTCAGCTCCCACAGCTGACCCGGCATCTCCGGCCTGCTCGCTACGGGCCCCGGCTTGCCCACCTTCCCATACGGTACCAGATACTGTCCCTTGTACTTCTCCTCATCCCTGCGCACCTCCGGGCTCGTCGCGGCGAATAAGGGAGTGGCGACGCCCTGCAAGGGGCTCATGAGGATCCAGCTTGCGAGCGGCCAGAGTAGGCCAAAGCCCATCTTTCGGAGTACGTTCTCGAAGCCCTCTAACGCTGCGGGTCAGCATGTATTGCGCCCGGTTGAGGAGTCAATCGACGCACCGGTGGCGGCGCCGCCTGGATGCAGGGAGATGGACAGGATTGGCACACCCGCTTCATCTAAGCGTCGCTGCAACTCCTTTGCGAACAGGATGTTCGCAGTCTTCGCTTGGGCTGTTCGTGGAGTCAGCGCATTCCTCTCAGGAGTAAAACAGCTGGGGCGACTCACCATATCGAGCAAACTTGGCGCTGTACCCGTTAGCCTTGTCATCCGGCCCGCATTTATCCCTAAAGTCCTCGACGCTGTCGAACTTGGTCGTTGCCAACGCCGTGCTTTGCATATCAGACGAAAGCTGGAAGACGACGTCAGTTCCCCGGCTTGGTGGCTATATGCGTGTCGTGCCGCCCGTGCGTACTGTTATGATCCGGACGTCGGCACCGGGGAGCTTCGCTGTCGCTTCCATAAGTGGTAGGAGGGTGGACGTGAAGACGAAAGGCGATACATGACTAGGGGATTTGGTCAGTATATATGCGCACGTATCACATATATCGACGTACTCGGTTGCGAAAATGGTGGATAAGCCTTCGGCGGTGACTTCAAAGTCCGTTGCCGGGAGGTGGGCGTTGTTAACTACCAGGAAGACGGTTAGCTCATACGTTGCCAGCAGGACTGAGCGGACGTACTCAGGATATCCAGCCTCTCCTCCCTGCGCAAGAACTCCTCGGCAGCCGCTTTCGCCTTCGTGACCAGACTCAAATCCAATAGCAGCGACTGCAGCCTCCCCGAGCCCTTCAGCGCCGGGTTCGCCTCCTCCAGTCGGGCAATCGTATCGCGTGCCTTGGCCTCCGAGCGCGTCGTGAGGTACACCTTCGCGCCGTGGTTCGCGAGCTGGAGCACCGTTTGGTAGCCTAGACCAGCATTGGCGCCCGTGACGAGCGCGACGCGTCCTGTGAGATCGGGGATGTCGGTAATAGGGTTGAAGCGGGGCATCGCGCCGTGTATTAGTGAAGATTATCGTGGTATCATTGCTCAGTTTATGGGATTGCTGGATCGTGGAACAATTCGTGGATCGGTAGAGGGAGATGAGATGGCACGCTGAAGACTCCGAGTCGGCGAGTCCGGCGACGCGTCAGTTCTGGTCCTATACAGTTCTGCGCGTGTTCAAGTACGAGCGCTTCTCGGGCGCTCAAATTCCGTCCGGTTCCATTCCTGACTCCATGATTCGGATGCAGAGTCTAAGCTGTTCCCAGGTCGAGAGAGTTGACTAGAAGGTGCGATCATCCGCAGACGAGTTGCATCTCCGGAGCCGCATCTCTGTGCCCCGCTCCTCGTCACCGCGACGTGTTCACCCAGACAAATGAACGTGTCTCAAATAACGAGCTAAGAGATACAGTAGCTTGCTAACCTCGGAGCCTTCGCAGCAGGTTCTCATACTCTGGGAACCATGTCATCGTCTTTTTCTCCAGCCAGCCCTTGAGCTTGTGGTTCTTCAATACCCCCTCGCTTATGAAGGGGTTCGCGGCAGTGTTCAAGCAATTGGCGCACCACGCGTACACGCAGACATCCACCATGCTTGGCGAGTCTCCTCCCATCAGCCACCCCTCCTCCCCGACGATGTCCAGTTTGGCCTGAACAGCATCCAAGAACCCCTGCAGTATCTCCTGCACCTCCTCATCCGAGTGCCTCGCGATCCCATGTCCCCAGAGAGACGCCTTGGCGCCCCTGCGCATGTACCAGGCTATCGCCTGCCTGAGCCCGAACGGGATCGTCCCGAACGTTTCGTTGTACATCTCGTTCCAGTTCTGGTCGTTCCCGAAGCGCGTCCATACCGTCGCCGGGTAGATGCGATCGTCGATCCATCCTTGCCAAGCGAGCGAGTCGGCTCGCTGCACAGGCGTCAGGGATGCGTCGAGGTCCTTGCACTGCCCCGTGGACACCAGCCGGCGGATGATGAAGAACGTATCGGGGAGCTTTTCGCCGTCGGGAAACTCGACGAAGGGCAGTTTGCCCTTGGGAGCGGAGAACGGGAGTGTGTGCTCGACGCTGTACTCCAGGCCGGTTGCGCGGAAATAACACTCCGCTTTGTTGCAAAAGTATGAATGGGAAGGCTCGCTCAGGGGTTTCTCGAAGACGAACAGCTTGAGCGACATCTTTCGCCCTGAAGGTGGTTTGATGGCGGCTCGAGATGATTGTGCTCCTATGAGCAGGAGCTCATTGTTGAGGTTAATAGAGCCAATGCAGAAGAGGATGTGACTGTGCTGCACATGACCGTGCTCCACACAGTCACAAACTATTCATTGTCAAAGAGGACCCTGGCTGCGACGCGCAGTCAGACGCGCTGTACATTACGTCACATGCCCAGCCTCCATCACGTTCGTCGACTCGTCCAAATCGAAAATTCTTCGGATTGGCAAAAGGGCATTGTCAACTACGATGGCAGTGCCAAATCATCATCTCGCAGTACCGGCAACTTCGCGTATATGAGGAATCTACCTGCAGTCCACGGAGATCAGAACTGCGACGAAAACCCCGAGCCGGGGAGCGCGACCGGCTATGGACCGAATCAGTGGACGCGTCCTCGTCGACGACCTATATGAGCAACTCGCACAAGATGACCGCCTCACCTCATAGAACAGACTCACGATGCCCATCAAGCTGCACAACTTTGGTGAACCAGCGTTCATCCCGCGTCAGAGCTACTTCTGTCAAAAATTGGAGACAAATTTCCGCGCCGCCGGGTACCATGACTACATCACTGTCGCCGCCTTACCGACCAGCGGGCCGAAGGGCAAGGTGCCGTTTGTGACGTTCGAAAATGGGGAGAAGATGGGCGACAGCCATTGGGTAGCCAGGGAGATGGTGCGCAGGGGGATGCTGAAGGACTTGGATGCCGGGTTGAGCGATGCGGATAAGGCTGACACGCGGGCGTGGCAAAGTGCGTCCTACCCGTCCTACTATTGCAGATCCGACAGTTGACATGATACAGGCTACATCGAAGAAGTCGTCTTCCCCTCAAACGTCGTCACGCGCTATGGTGACGACAAGAACTGGGCGACCTTTGTGTCCGAAGCGTTCGCCAAGCTCCCCGTCGTAGCGCGCGCCCCGCTCGCATGGACGATCCGCCGGGGCGCGCTAAACCAGCTCTGGGCGCGCGGGACGGGAAGGTACAGCAAAGAGGAGATCGCGGACATCCTTCAGGAGGCGCTGCGGAACATCGAGCTCAAGCTGGGCGTCCATGCGAAGGAGAAGGAAGCATGGTTCGTCTATGGCGGAGAGGGTCCGACGAGCTTGGACGTCATCCTCTACTCGTGGCTCGTGTGCGTGCTCAGCACGAAATGCAACCCTGTCCAGGCCGAGGGTATCTTACAGAGCGAGAGGCTGCGGACGTACGTGAGGCGTCTGACGGAGATGTGGTTCCCGGAGTATGAGGGCGTGCTGGAGCTGACGAACGAGATGCTGCGTATAGACATCATAGACTAGACATACTGTTGCTGCGGCGGGTTATAATTTTCTTGTGGATTATATATTCACGGCCGTTCCTGTCCACGACGCGTCAGACCGGCAGTCGAAAGAAAATACGGAACCCTACATATTCCGGTTCTCAGCGATGGGATGGGTCGGTCGTCGTCTCTCATTGGCTGCGGCATGCTTCTCCGCAGCCTCATAGAGCAACCCCCTCGTGCATCCCAGCTGCGCTACGTGCCGCGTAGAACGCGGCACGTACACTCAGGTGCAGAACAGCCAAGTATAATAAGGTAAGTAATTGTGTGCCTGACCCTAACAGTAAATCATCCCCAGCCCGACATGTCCCTCAAGCTACATGTCGTGTCCAAGCTGCCCTCCGAGGCATCGGGTTCATATTATTGCGAAAAATTGGTTACCACCCTGCGAGCCGTCTCCTACACGGACTATGCCATCGTGCACGACATGCCGTATAACGGGCCGAAGAGCAAGGTTCCCTGGGTCACCCTCCCTTCCGGCGAGCTGCTGCCCGACAGCTACTTCATTCTCCGTCACCTCATCTCCACTGGCGTCATCCCGAACATCGATGAATCTCTTCCCCCGGCTGCAAGAGCAGACGCCAGGGCGTGGGTCGCGCAGGTCGATGAGCTCATCTACCCCACGACGCTCTGCGAGCGTTTTCTGAACGACGCGAACAACGCCGAGCTCAACGCCCAGTTGTTCAGCAGCATCCCGTGGCCCCTACGATCTGGCATCGCGTGGTGGGTCCGGAGGAACGCGAGGGTGAACTTGTGGGGGCATGGGGTGGCGAGACATTCGGATGCGGAGAGGGAGATGATCTTGAGCGAGTTTGTCGGGAATGCGTTGCTGAAGCTGGAGAAGGAGTCGTGCTTGTTCGGGGAGCAGCCGTGCAGTGCTGATGTTGCTCTGTACGCGTGGTGCGCCAACTGCTTGCAGACGAAGGGGAATCCGTTCGTGAGGAAGTTGATCTTGGGAAGCGACAGATTGAAGGAGTATGTCAAAGCGTTGACAGAGAGGTGGTTCCCCGAGTACGAAGAGATACTGCAGCTCGTAGGGTAAGCATAGACAGGGGTCGTGACAATCCAGACTTGATAACCATTGCTACGTGAGCGTTCGCGCCCAGCACATCGTTCCGCGTCCCTGCTATGGTGCCAGTCGCCTCGAAGCTGTACCGGCACATTCGAAGAGCTTGATTTGTCAATGGCCAAGTAGGAGGCGAGTAGCACAGCCTTCGTTCCCAGAGTATAGGGAAGTGCTGCGGCTCAGCGACTAGAGAATGTTCCTCAGAGGCCGTGGGAATCAAGCAGTGCTATTGATGCGTGGATGCATTGTTGTTGCAGGTCGTGTGCCATTGCCAGAGGACTTCATGTCGAGGGCCCTGAGTTCAGAAACACAGCCTCGCGCAGCCCAAGAGCGAGTCACGTTCTGCTCTCAGGGTTCCGACATCGATGACCGTTGTCGACATTGTCCATCGTACGCTGCGCCGCAGGTCAATTATCAAACTGTTCATGGATCAGGTAGTACGGGTCCAGTAATTCATGCACGATCCATGACAAACCGGCGACACATAAGGGCAGCGGATAGGCTTGGATCGGAATAACGTGAACCACTCACACAATGTCGCTCCAACTGCACGTCCTCCCGAAGCTGCATTCGCGGCCCTCTGCAAGTCACTTCTGTCAAAAATTGGAAACGTGGCTTCGCGCCGCCGGATACACGGATTATGCCGAGTCGCCCGACACGTCCAGCGGGCCGAAAGGCAAGTGGCCGTGGGTCACGCTCCCGTCCGGCGAAGACATGGGCGACAGTTACTTCATCATTCGCCATCTCATATCGACGGGCACCATTCGAGACATCGACAAGGCGTTGACTCCTGCTACACGCGCCGATGCCCGGGCATGGGTCGTGCAGGTGGACGAGCTCATGTGCCCTGTCACGTGGTGCGAGATCTTCTTGATCAAGGAGAATTACGCCGAGCTCAAGGTGCAGATGCTTTCCGGCATGCCGCGGCTTGCCCAAGCGTTGGCTGGGTGGTGGTTGAGAAGGAGCACGAAGACGGACCTGTGGGCACAGGGTGTAGGGAGGCATTCGCAGGCGGAGTGGAAGATGATCCTCGCGGAGTTCCTGGATAACGTAGTGCAGAAGTTGGGGCAGGCGACGTACTTGTTTGGAGCAGAACCGTGCAGTGCCGACGTGGCCGTGTACGCGTTGCTCGTGAACTGCTTGGAGATACAGGGTATCTCGTTCGTCCGAAAGCGAATCTTGGCGGACAAGAGGATGAAACAGTATGTCGAGGGCTTGACGGAGAGGTGGTTTCCAGAGTATGACGAGGTTCGGAAGCTGGTCAAAGCGTAGGCAGAGCAATGTTGAGCGGTAATCGATGATAGCTTCTGGCAAGCCTCCTCCATAGTTGCGCAGGCGGAGACATCCAGGAATAGAGAGAACATTCGACCTGGGTATCCATGCAGCGTCCACAGACAAGATCAAGCGCAATCCAGTTGGTTTGATATGGTCCGCGATGGCGTACTACGATCTAGGCAAGATACGCAGCTCTCCCAACCAGTGGTCGCCGAGCCATACTGGTGAAGAGTCATTGCGAGCCTGGTTCATTACAACACAGCCAGTAGGAGGATGTCGACCGTGTAATAATTAAGGCCGGGAGAGAGTCCGCAGAGATGTAGAAGTCTCTTGTTGGTCGCAGGACTGAGAGTGATGGCACAACGACCCTGTCGCCATTACCAAAAAAACCTGCTCCGCGAGCAGCGCACTTCTTCTTTTACATACCCTGCATCATTTTGGCTCCGTTCAGCGCTTGGCGCGCGCTGTATCCATGGCAACGCGTGGCATCAGGATGCATCAAGAGACAATGGTACGATGACATCGCAGTGTAATCTAGGGAACGTAATAATGAATCGACGACCCACCTGCAAGTCCACTAGTATGAAAGCCGGCCCTCTGGATGAGACGAATCACCAAGCTGCAAGCCGCTGTTCAAGATGGAAGAGCGCTGGTCCGCCAAACATTTGTATCGGGGGCAGATGTGATGGATGACGTGTGTCCCTCCGGCACGATACCAAAGAAACGTAAACATAAGCCAGCAAGCGTCTGGGGAACAAGCATCCAACTGTGGCTCAACGCGAAGCGTCTGGGGCGGGTGTTGCTGCCCTGCCCCAGTCGCAAGGAACCGCAGAGAATGCTCGCTGCTCCGGTGGCTTGGCTGTGGCGGACATGCGCTGGGCAGACAGCGGAGGCCCTCATTGCCTACACGTTCCGGGAACGTGTCGATGGTGGTGTCTTGCCCCGCGCATGTTGTACGAGCACGCACCAATATCCCAGTAGCCCAATAGCATAAGTGGCCCGTCCGTCTAAGGGAGAACAAGTGCGAGGACTTGGAGATACACAGTGCGTCCTTGGGGGGGTTCCTCTCCTCCAAGAACGCACGTTTCCCTCAGCACCAGCGACCGCTTTTCCGTAGGCCCGGAGGTCAATATAGCAGTCAATCTGGTATGCCAGTGGCAAGGAAGGCAGCGATGGAAGCTACATGGATATCGCCCCTCGCGTGGGTCATACTGTCCTTCAGCGAGGGGCGAGTCCATAATAAGGTCCATTGCTGCCGTTCCTCGCCCCTGGTAGCGTCCGGCATGTTCACAGTAACATAGTAACGTAAACTAGCGCCTAGTAGTTCCGACAGAAGAGGTTGTTCCAGGCGATAACCCAGTTGTGGTTGTACCCTGGTACAAGTCGTACATCCTCAGAGACCAGCAGTTGCTGCTCTTGTCGCCAGCTGTAGCAGAACTGTTGGATGAGGAGCGAGTCCAGGACAGCAAACAATGGGTTGTCACTGTTCCAACCTATGCAGCCTGCGCTCAGGCCTCGCGCACAAAGGAGAGGTAGAGGTGTCAGCCCATGCTTGCTGTCCCAAAGCGTGGCAGCCCTTGGCCTAACCGCACATCAAGCACCGGACGAGCAAGCAACCGGAGTCCGGTAATGTCTATGCATCCACTTGGACCTGAGAGTGCCTCAGGTGCCAAGCAGATGTAAAGTCACACCGCTCAATGGTTGCTGGTTCGCCCCATGCGCGCAGCATCAACACAGGTTTTGGTAGATAGCAGCCCAAAGCACAAAGAGGATGGCAAGCATGGGGGCAAGCAGCTGTGAGTTTGAGGATGACACAACCCTGTACACCATATGGCATTAAGGGTAAATCTCCAGCAAACCCATGGCCGCTAGTTCAAATGCTCCGCTGAAGACAGTGCCCAGTGATAACCATAAGCAAGAGCGCATAGGACACTTGCTGCAAGCTTAGGCCAACCAAGCTTGCTCTTCCCGAACATAAACCCCTTACACTTCTGCTTGCGCACAGTGTGAGGGGTAGCTCAGAGAAAGACAAGGCTCGGTAGGCCTAAGCGTGACGAGGGGTGCCATAGCAGACAGCAATATGACCATAGGCTGCACAGTGTACCGAGACATGTTGAGGTGAGAGACCGATGAACAACCTTGCTCGCCAGTGAGAGCCCATTACCCTCTTGCAGTCGAGCCAGGCTCGAATGGGTAAGATCCACCGGTAAACGCAGCTTGCAGATCTGGTCTCCGTCCACAGAGACATGTACGGGATAGACAATGGCCGTCAGCGGCAAGAGCAAGCAGAACGGCGAACAACCCCTCCCCGGCTGGTGTTGCAGTAGCAAACTCTGGTAGGGGCGGTTGACACCCTTCCAGAGGTGTGCAGAACACGCAGGAGGGCTGGGACTGTCGACAACCCACTGCTGGCAGCTTCCACGCGCTGCATTACAGCGGGTGAGATACAGGCATCTCCCGTCCGTAGGCCGGTTACATAGGTGCTCTACCGTCTCCCTGCTCTCTGCTGCGTGTCGGCCCCGTTGGTCCGCACAGCAAGTGACGGCGCAACAGCCGCACAGCAGGCTGCACGTCGCCGACAGCAGGCTGCACGTCGCCGACAGCAGGCTGCACGTCGCCGACAGCAGG
>KV417351.1:37056-67677 GCA_001630345.1 Calocera viscosa TUFC12733
ACAGCAGGCTGCACGTCGCCGACAGCAGGCTGCACGTCGCCGACAGCAGGCTGCACGTCGCCGACAGCAGGAGACATCCAGCGTTCTTTCCAGCCCCGTAGGGGCGGGACGCTGGTGCCTCACTGCTGCCGTACGGCGTGCGGCACGTGCAGACGAGGGACAGGCCGAGGAGCATCCATAGGGCGGGGCAGTCGCCGGAGGTCGTCCATCGCCAGCGTGGGGAGGCGGTGAGGTGCCTGAGCGAGGGATGAGGCGAGTGGGAGGGGGGGAGGGGAAGGTGAGGGCGGTAGGAGGGTGAGGGGAGAGGGGTGGATGGCGCTGGGCAGGGGAAGTGGGGAAGACGGGGAGACGGGGGACGTCCGCCCCAGGTGGTGGAAGGGGAAAGAGAGCGATGGGGTTGCAAAGTAAGACGGGCGCGGTATATATACCCACAGGGCAGCGGGAGCAAAGAGTTCCACGTAGAATTTTCCATGGAGAAACCCATGCAGAAAGCTCGTGACTCCTTTCCCGGGCGAGCCGGCCGAGCGCCCGCGCACGCGACGAAACGGGGGTGATGACGTTGCCTAGGGAGGGAGAGGCCGAGACCCTCAGCCGTGCGTGGGTGGTCAGAGTCAAACAAGTGACAGGTGAGGGTCGCGAGATAGCAACCCGTGCCTGACGGCGAGAGCAGTGTCCACAGATAACAGACACGACGAAAGCTAGAAACGACGGAACACAAAGGAGCTTGAAAGCAAGGCTACACGGGTGGTGCCATAGCAGAGACTGAGCAGTGGATGAGTAGCACGGTACGGGAGGCGGAAGGTCGGAGGGGGGGTCGTCCTGCAAGGTAGAGCCAGCCAGCCAGGCATGTTGCTTGAAGAGACGAGCAAACCCGACGGTGGGTTGATATACGCAAAGCTTACGCCCGTGACCCGCCCTCTCATTGAATATCACAGTCCGGAAAAGCAGCCGGCCTTTGGGTTTAGCTCCGCTTCCGAAGGACATTCCGGCTTCCCCGCGAAAGAAGCTGGCCTGGCTGATCCCGCCGCGGCGCTTCAGAAGGGACAATCACTTTCAGAACCGCTAGGGATGCTGTCCAACTCGCTTCTCTCCGCGTACTCTATGACGTATGTGATACCTCTTCGCCTGAGGCGTGTTCGGACGTTTACGAAACTCCGACGGCGCTCTCCGTTTCTTCGGCCGGGACTTGCTGCTTTGGGCCATGATATCTGAACGGGCCGAGCTCGGAGGATATACGCCGCTCGGAGGACTCCGCTCTGTCGGCGATACTCTTTCGCCGTATATGCTCCGGGCGACTGTTCGAACCCGTTTCGCAAGCGGAGTGCTCGTTTTCGAACATCGGCTCTTCTGTGTGCTGGATCTGGACGTGCTGGGCGCGCTCTTTGCCCATTCTGGCGCTGCTGCTCTCTGGGATCTCGCGGTCGACGTAACACGAGGCGGTTCGCGCAATGCCGATGCGTCACGGTGGTACGACGCGACCGGAGGATGTGATGGAGCCCCCGAGCTTGAATTGCGTATGCTGGTGTTGTGTACCTCATAAACCAGTGCCCAATTCCCTCTCGAGCTTATCTCGTCGCCTCTTGCCCTTCTCTCGCCCACTACCGCTCATTCTCTGCTGTCTCCTCGCTCTCTCTGCCTCTGCTTGTCGCCGTCCGCTCAACTACACAGTGGCCGTCCTCACACTCGGCACCGTCCTTGGACCCATCGTCCTCGGCACAAACCTCAACTACCTCCTCTTCGGCATCGTCATCTACCAATTCGCCTCCTACCTCTCCCACTCCTCCGCCCAGCTCGCCCTCTCCCGGCATAACCCCTACGCCCTCCACTCGTTCCACTTCAAGCCCGACCCCTGGCCCGTCCGCGTAGTCGTCTACGCCCTCATGGCGCTCGACACGTACCACACTGCCGTCTGCGGCTATATGCAATGGCAGTACACCATCAACCATTTTGGAGATCCGGGCATCCTCCAGCTCGCGACCTGGCCATATGCAAGCACCCCGATCGTGACCGTCATCGCGAGCGTGACGGTGCAGTGTTTCCTCGCCTGGAGGTGAGTGCCATTCTCAACGTCGTTGCGCGCATATACTGACATTGTTCAGGATTCGAATCATCACGAACCGCAACGTCTGGTTCGCGCTCATCGTCACCCTCTCCATCATCCAAGGTCTCGCCGGGCTGGGCACGGGCATCGGCGCACTCTGGCTCTCGGAGTACGCGCCTCACCCCTATCCCAGGATGAACTAACGCATATATGCAGCATATCCCTATTCTACCAGCTCGAGCCCATCGCGGGCGTCTGGTTCTGCACTCAGGTCGCGTGCGACCTGCTGATCACCACCACTCTCATCCTCACGCTGAACAAAGAGCGCACGGGGTTCAAATGTACGTTCCTTTCCTTCCTGCCTTACCGCAACTGATTGGGCAATGTAGATACGGACAGCACGATTAACCGCCTGATCCGGGTCGCCGTCGAGACCGCCGCGTTCGCGACCATCTTCTGCGTACTGGACATGACGATGTTCTTCGCCGAGTCGGGGAACAACCTACACCTGGCATTCGCGTGCGTCCCCTTACCCTTACCCTTTCTCCCCTTTCCCGTCACAGCCAGCTAACAGCAGCACAGACTCCCAATGGGGCGCATATACTCCAACACACTCCTAGCAACGCTCAACTCCCGCGGAACGCAGCGCGAGCTGCTCGCCTCCCCCGATCCTGGCTGGCCAGGCGCGGGACGCAGGGGGTGGGCAGAGTTCCGCCGCGGCGTGGCCGACTTGGGGGTGTTCAGCCCGGGCGAGGACAAGATGGGTGAGGGGATCGTATGCTTTCATGTTCTTTCCCATGTGGTACAGTGCTGATTAGGCGATTCAGAAAGTGTCAGTAACGCACGATATCGAGCTCTCCCCCTGTGCGCCCTCCTCCCCCTCCGTCGGCAGCTCCACACTCGTCCCCTCCCCCCTTCCCTCGCCCAGCAAGCCCAACACGCCCTCTCTCCTGGCCAACACCCTCCCCTCCGCCCCACCAATGCGCTCCATCCTCGCCCTCCCCCTCTCGCCAGCGAGCGAGAGCCCCGCTTCGCCCCGCAGCGGGGAGCTGTCCGACCTAGAGGAGGACGACGAGGGAGAGGATGGGAGGAAGAGCAGGTTCTCGGAGAGCGTGTACTCTTTCTGCGATGTGGACCTGTCTGACGTGCCGGGGGAGGGGAAGGCCGAACTGGGCACTGGGCTTGGGCGTGGGGCTGGGGTGGCGACGGAAGAGTTGGTGCTGGAGAGACGGGCGAGGGCAGAGAGGACGAGCGAGAGGCTCGAGAGGGAGATCGTGCGGACGTTGCAAAGGATGCCTAGTGGGAAGCTGTGAGGCGCTGAGGGGAGAAGGTCTCCTGCGCGCTGTGTATAGCATGTTCGTGCGCCTCAAGTTTGTCGTTTCGAGAGCCGCTGGTCCTCACGTGTACAGTAGTACTGTTATTTTCGTCTTAATGCAGAGTTGAGCGGTGCAACACATAATCAAATTCCCATCGTGCAAAGAAGGGAGTTACAAGTCATTCTCCCCAAATCCTTCGTCGCCCCGCCTACCCTCCTTCGTCACTGCTCCAACCCTCTCGACAACCTTCCCAAACTCCCTTGGCACTTCCCTCCGCACGTCAATCCACCAATGCAGGCTCTCGAGCCTCATCCTCGCAAGGGCGTCTGCCACACGTCCCGGGTCCTCGAGCAGGTACTTGGTGCGCATCTCGATCCCCACCGGGCCGAGCAGGCCGGCGGCGGGAGCGAGGTACATGATGGATGTGCTTAGCCGGCGGAGGGTGCCGCGCCTTGCGAAACGGCGGGCTGCGAGACCGATGCCGAAGCCTAGAAGCTGCAGGAAGATCAATAACACGCTTAAGGGAGATGGATTGTACACGTACGGTATACAGCCAGGCCGGCTTGGCAGACCAGCGGAACAAGACCTCCTGATCCATGTCTGTGATGGATCCGTTCTGCCGTTCTTCATCATAGATGTGTCTCGGGATGGTCTGGTGGAACGGCAGTCCTGGAATCTATTGATGAGCTGGCGAAGTGGATCGAAAGGCGGGGAATGCGTACCTGGGATGCTGACGACGTCCACTACCTTGAGGTAGCCGAATCTCGTCAAGAGGAAAGAGTCGACGCTCATCTCAATCTGTCCGTTGAGCAGGGGATAGACGAGGCTGGTATAGTGCCAGCCATGGTGGACTGAAGGCGGACAGCATTTCGGGTCGATGCGGAGACTTCTCAGTTCATGAATCGAGAGAAGCAGGGACGAGATGGCGCGTGACGAACAGTAACGCGTGATTCTGCCGAGATGTTGGATGCATCAGAGTTCAGTAAAGAAGTTTGTGAGGCTAGGAACCATTGCGATCCATGAATGAGTGCGACGGCGTAAGAGGGGCGTGTTGGGAGGCTTTTCAATCGATCGGGCGCGGCGCGGGCGGGGTCTTGATTTTGGTTTGGACCAGCAATGGAACTCTGCGGAGTTACAGATTCATGACGAGGACTGAGGAGGGCATTGACGCCCAAAGGGATGTGACGCGTTTAATGCCGTTCATAAAGGAATGAAAGATGCATTAACGTAATACAATAGTGAATAATACTCTCTCCACGGTTCCACTCCTTTCCACTTCATGACCCAGCGCCAAGCAGCGCACCGACATTGAAACGCGTTGGCGCATGATGCTGACGGCCCGCATTCTTGCCGTCTGGGAAACGCGGGTCCTGAGCTGGGTCGTATAGGATGGAACCCGATTCGCTCTCTTGTGGTCGCTGTGAACTCGTGTTAACAATCGAGGGTGAAACAGCGGAGAAGGACTCACGACCGTTTGTTGCGAATCTTCACTCGACAGCGACTCCTGCGACGCCGCATTCAGCGTGGCCGAGCCGAGTGACGGCGTTCGCCCAGGGGCGCTGTCCCTCGTTCGCACCTCCTGCAGAGGCGCTCCGTCCTCTGCATCAACTCCTACGTTCCGATAGGGTTTCGAACTACTACAAGAAAGCGCTCGGCGGATCTTGCGCCACGGTATCGGCAGAAACCACAGCGCGAGACATGAGAAGCCCACTATGGAGTGATGTCAGTGTTGATCTGCGGTTAGATGGAGTACGAGAACGCACCGACCGTAAGCGCAATCGCGACAATCCCAGCGCTGCCTATTCCACTGTTGCTGATCGTGTTCTCTGCCTCGCCCAATACACTGACAACTGAAATGTTAGTTTCACGCTGGGACAATGCATCACCGCGCATTTACCCGTTCTGAGCAGCGACGGCCGCCAGCCAGGTCAGCAGAGACAGAGACAGCAGAATCATTGGCGAGTGTCGAGGAAAGGGCGCTGGCATGGAAGGCAGCTGGCGCTTAAAGAACATACGCTGCTAGCATCGCTGTCCAGTCATTCCCAGCGAAGCAGTAGAAGAAGAGTCCTCCTGTGCGACCGGGTTTCGCGCTGAGGGCGATTCACGCGGAACGTTTGGTAGATGAACAGAGAGGGATTGATCCGGGAGAAGAGCGGTGATCTCGGTGATCGGCATTGTGCATTGTGACCGCGGCAACTTGAAGCTTCTTGTGGAATGTGTGAATGAATCGTCGTCGTCGCCATGCGGTCCGCAACGGCATCCTTCAAGATTTGCATGGCATGCCTTGTCCCCTCAGACCGTCCCCTCAGACCCTGAAATTGTTGACACCAGGCTAGAGGAACTGGTGATGTCATATTGTATTACTTATGTTCATTAGTAGGGCTCTTTGGATTGAAACATCAGAATTCAATTCAGTGGAGGGCCCTGACCCGGGCCAGCTTTTCAGGACAGCGACGACTGGGCTAAACCACAGCCAGCGTTCTACGATATCTATCCCTTCGTTGTCTGGCTGCTCTGGACTGGCTGCTGAAGCGTCGGGAATATGTCTGATCAAGATGAGGAGGATCTCTCTCTAGGCGATGTGTTCGAGGCAGGTACAACATCGGCCCGCCTCCAATCCCTCACGCTCACTTTGAACTACTTGACATAGGAGCCACCGAGTCCACCGCCGCCTGAACCGACGATCGCATACTATGATCTTGACGAGCTCGTAGAGGGTAGCCAGTCGGGAAAGCGGCTGAACATCAGACTGGTCGGATCGGTGCGTTTGGTCGGCACACAGTGTGAGAGCGCATCGTTGACAGCCGCGACAGCATCCATTATGGGGACACTATCTCTGGAACTCTGGCATATGTCTTGCCAAATACCTGGAGCACACGCCAGCTCTGTATCTTGGGCGAACGGTGTTGGAGCTTGGAGCGGGAGGTGGGCTACCTGCGCTAGTGACGGCTCTGCGGGGCGCGAGAAAGGCGCGCACAGACGGCTCGTTCCCTCATACTCATGCTGACCATACGCTAGACTGTGGTGACCGACTACCCCGACCGAGCGCTGGTGGAGAACTTGGAGGTTAATATTGAGCAGAACGTACCTGAGATGCAGAGGGGAACGGTCGCAGCTTTGGTGCGCAGGTATTATTGACGTCCTTTTCAGTTTACTAATCGCTCACAGGGCTACGTCTGGGGCGCCGATACCGCTCCGCTATTGTCGGCCATTCAGCCTTCGAAGCATTTCGACCTGGTTCTCTTGAGTGACTTGGTGTTCAACCACTCGCAACACGAGGCGCTGATCAAGAGCTGCGAGCTGCTGACCGACCTCCATCCTCAGTCGGACGAGCCGAGCGTGCTCGTGTTCTACACCCATCATCGGCCACACTTGGCAGAGAAAGATCTGGGGTTCTTCACGCTAGCCGAGAGCAGAGGGTGGATATGTGAAAAGTTCTTCGAGGAGAAGAAGCAGGTTGGCTGACTTTCACGCTCTGTCATCGTCCACTTGGCTGACGAGGTCAAACAGGCCATGTTCCAGGACGACCCGGGTGATGTTGTTGTGCGCTCGACGGTTCATGGGTGGAGGCTGCGACGAGGGTGATAAACGATCTGTCTGAGAGATGATAGTTTCAACCGCCGGCCTCGTTCCACTGCCGACGCAGCAGCGAGGCACCCTCTGTCGAGCGCTTACAGACCCGCAACTTTCCCACCGCCCAGTCGCTACCAATTTTCAAGAAGAAATTGGATTAAAGGACTGATATCTGTGGTAGGGGAATCTGTGGCTACACAGTGGGGTACAGTGATCTGTACGTGTATGAATCTGGCTGGAGACGGGTAAAATAACGAGGGTATTGTGGGAGTGCACACAAGATGGTACCAAGAAACTCATAATACAGCCAGCAAATAGAAACGGACATCCGATCCAATGAAATGTAAACCCAAATTTGACCAAAAAATATCTTCACTCAACGTCTTCCTCTTCTTCGGGCGCTTCCATAAGGTTGTGTAGAGGCGCACCGTGCTGGTATCTTGGGAACGAGGCTTGAATCTTGTCCGGTTCGAACAAGGCTGAGCCTTCCGATGACTGCATGCCCTTTGGGGACGCGGTCAAGGGGCTTGAGGTTCGGACTGGGCTCGCTGCCCGGACAGGTGGAGCCAACGGAAGGTTTGAGGGTGAAGTCGTACGCACGGGTATACGCGAGGGCCCGACATCCAGTGACGCCTGCCTATCGCGCGCCTGGTACATCTCTATCAGAGAGCTCACGCCGGACGCATGCTTTGCATCGTCGTCGGCGGCTCGCATCGACTGCCACTGGGCAAGGTTGATACCTCCGGGCCGGTTGGGGTCGAAGGCCGCGGCGTTGTCAGGTCCGGACAGGTCTGTAGCGGCGTCGGCATCATCCTCTACTTCCGCCTCGTCTTCAGCGTGCCGGCTCTCACTGCCTTCCGTCGTCTCTTGATACGGTTCAAAGCCGCTCTGCTCTTCGTCTTCAGACTCGGGCGGCGAGGGTCCCGCGGTGGGGAAGACGATACCACGGCGGTTCGTCCTCTCCGGAGGCAGAGGAAAGTTCTGTCCAACACTTGAGGCCAGAGGCGTCGCCATATCTGACTCGTACTCGTCCTGCACAGGATACTCGCTGCCCGGACTGGGCCCTTCAGGCGTGGGTAACCGGTCGTGGTGGGCGAACTGCACAGGCTCCATATCGTCCACGAAGGATGCCTGCGCCCGGGACGGACTCGGAGGCGCATGCTGGCTCACGGGGGAAGCGGGTAGCTCGGGCTGTCGTTTCTCGCGGTCGGCCAGGCGAACATCGACCCACTGCTCCTTGCGCGGTTTCCTCCCCCCGCGACCGTCCATCTCGTCACTGTGATCGCTCAAGCTCGCAGGGGCAAACTCGACATCGACGGCGGTGTCCTCCGAGGAGACGACGGGGGAGTGTCGGCCGAGCGCCTTGAGCCGATTGAGCGGGCCCCCGGAGGTGGAGGGCTGCAGGGGAAACGGCGGTTTGCGTAGTTTACCTTCTGTCGGTTGAAGAGGGCTCGAGATCTGCGGCCTGGGCTTCTCGGGTGGTCGGGGAGCCTGAGGAGAGGCCCTTCTGATATTCTCCATCGGTTCACCTGCGGCTATCAACCGCTCAAACTCTGCCTCCCTCGCCGGGCTGCGAGGGGCGTTGGTAAGCGTCGCCGACCGGGAATTGGTCATGATCGGGATGAGCTTCTTGGTCCTGACGGAGAAGATTCCGCCCTTCTTCTTCTTGGGGTTGAGCAGGTCGTCGCGATACTCGCGCGGGACGAATTCCTCAAAGACGTACCACTGGCTGCTGGACCGGTTGTCGCTCCCGTAGGCGGCGAGCGTGGATGGCGGGCGAGAATCCCTGCTCGTCTGCTCGGGCGCGGCGCGGTAGTCGACAAGGACCCAGTTACAGTCACGGAACGTCTGCTCCTCGCGCTCCGTCCACCCCGTGCTGAGCAGGAGGTCCGCCCAGCAGTCAATGAACGTCTCCTCGACCATCTTGTCCCTGCCATGCACGGGGTGCGTGTCCCACCCGAACGCAGGCAGCAACTTCTGCTGCTTGCGAAGCTTGCGGTGCAGCTCCGCTTGGTGGTCAGGCCACGTGTTGATCGTCTCCTGCACCGGGGGGGAGAAGTCGAGTGAAAAGTTCTCGCGGGTGAACCCGACGTTGGCAAACTCTGACCAGGCGACCGTGTCCCTTTTGGAAGGCTGCCGCTAGGATGGTGTGAGAAGACGCAGGTCTAAAACAGTCAAAATCAAAATCGTACCTTGCGCGCACTCTCGGTGAGGTCAAACTCGAGCTTCTTCGGATCGCCGACGTCGAATCCAGAGGACTCGAACATTCCCCAACGGAAATCTGTGAGGCTCTTAAACTTGTCCGCCTCGGGGATGACGATCGTGCCCAGCATCGTGTGCCCGTCTACGCGGTCCTTGGGGGGCGGGGTGGGCGGCACGCGGAGATAGGGTGAAGTAGGCATGGCGGTCATGGGCAGGTCGAGCTTTTTCCTGTAGTCTTCGGAATACATTGGCTGTGCTGTTTTGCCAGGACCGGCGATCCGCGTCCATTCGCGGATGGGCTGGTCAGGGGCAGTCTCTGCTGGCCAGGTGCTCGCGGTCTGGATGAGGTTGGGCGAATACAGGCGAACGTTCCGCCGGACTGAGATGACCCGGACTGTTTTGGCGCCTGGGCGCGGCTGGTCCAGGGGCGTGCCGGGGGGAGGGAGCATGGATGGGTAGCCGCGGACCCAGTCTTTGAGTCGGGTCGGGAGGGATGCGCTTGACTTTTGCTGCAGCTCGTGATCCTGCAGGCGGATGAAAGCGAGGATGAGGTGCTCGGTCGCGCGGGACGCGACGAGGTACGCGTTGTACGTCGCTGTGAATGGTTGGGAGGGGAGTCCGAGGCCGAAAATGAGCGGGCCGAATATGTTTGCCAGCGCGACGGGCGTCAGGCCAGAGTAGGTCGCGTTGGCTGCAAAGCGGGATAGGAGGGGAAAGAGGGTTGCAAGGAGCGGCTGAACCTGTTGCGGGAGGCTTGGGGGAAAAGCGAGGAAGGCGTTCGGGGCATACCGCCCCTCCAGCTCAACCTGTCGCCATTGGTCGTAGACGGAAATGTCGATGAGGCCGCGGAGATGGACGGAGGATTGGAGGCGGACGACGCGGGCGAGCGCCCAGCGCAGCATGGCGGCGAGCTCGTGCGGACCGGAGAAACGTACTTCATCTCGCCAGCGACGGTCTGCCTCGGCGTCCGGGGTCTGGTTGCCGACGGTGCGGAGGAATGTGCGGACGAGGGAGCGGACACGGTGCGCGTTGAGGTCGAGCGCGCGGGTGGAAAATAGCAATGGCGTTGTCAGGCCTGGCATGAAAGTTAGCCGTGAGAGGTGGGAATGCGGTGCTGGCGCACCCTTGGCTTCGAGCTCCTTCCCGACGAGCTGGAGGAGGCTCGTGACGGTTGCGAGGCCGAGCGTGACCTGCCTCCCCTCTGCGAGGTAGCCGAGCTCTGTGACTGGCCCGTCCGGGTTGTCATTTTCCGGTGGGAAACGTGCGTCGAGGAAGAGAGCAGGGACGTCGGGCAGTGCGCGGTCGTGACGCGCTGCTGATGTGCGCTGATTGTCTGTCGAGGGGGGGAGGCGCTGCTGCTGCTGCTGGTGGGCGTTGTCGGGGTACTGACCGAACTCGCTGATTGACCTCACTGGGGCGAGCTGGGCAAAGTGGGCGTTATTGGCTGAACCGGTGGAGGCGCTGCGTACGAGAGGGACGGCCGGCCTGAGGAGGGCATTTGATTGCTGCTGTTGCTGTGTGTTTGTCTTTTTTCTCGAGGTGAATATCGACATTCGCGTGTATGGGGAGAGACGGGGAAAGAGAGACGAGTATGGGTTGGGTGAGGAATGGTGTGAGAAGGGCAGCCCGATTACAGCGTCGTCTAGGCAATGCTGCCACTGCGACGGTCTTGCCTCTCCCTCCCCTGCCGCGTGTTGCGGGTGGCGAGCAGTGGCGAATGGGGATGGTGCCCGGCCACGCTCACCGGGATCAACCTCCTTCCGCCCGTCAGGCTCAGAACCCATAAAGCTGTCAGCGCCGAGGACGATAGCCTGCCTGCTTCCCACTCCCTCACTTCCCTCCCCTCTAGCACATCCACAACAATGGCCGGCGCAGAAGAGAAGGTGAGCACAACACACTGCATATATGCGCACCGCTTACCCTCCTCAAGTTCCCCATCGACCTCAAGTCGTATAAGAACATCGCCCTCGACCCCACTAAGAAGTCCCTCTCAAAGGAAGAGAAGGAGGCGGTCAAGTTCAACATCCAGCTCCTCCGCGATGCCATCATCCTCTTCACCGCGACCGGCGCAGCCCGCGGCGTGTCAGGACACACTGGCGGGCCATTCGACACCGTTCCCGAGGTAGTCATCTGCCGCGCTCTCTTCCACCACGCAGCTACCGTCCCCGGCTCACCCCAGTTCGTGGACACGATGTTCGACGAGGCCGGTCACCGCGTCGCGACACAGTACATCCTCGCCGCGCTTGACGGCGCCCTGCCCGCAGAGCACCTCCTGCACTACCGGGCTGCGTACTCCAAGCTCCCCGGCCACCCCGAGCTCGGACTCACCCCAGGCGTCAAGTTCTCCTCCGGCCGCCTCGGCCACATGTGGGGTCACGTCAACGGCGTCGCGTTCGCCAACAGGGACAAGACGGTCATCATGCTCGGTTCTGACGGCTCGGAGCAGGAGGGGGACGATGCCGAGGCTGCCCGTCTCGCAGTCGCAAAGGGCCTCAACGTCAAGCTCTTCATCGACGACAACGACGTCACCATCGCCGGCCATCCGTCCGAGTACTTGAAGGGGTACGATGTTGGGCAGACGCTCGCCGGACACGGACTCAAGATCGCCCGCTGCCACGGGGAGGACCTCGACAGCCTCTGGCAGGGGATCACAGAGATCCTCGCCCACCCCGGGCCCGCTGCGCTCATCACCAAGCGCCTCATGTGCCCCGGCGTCAAAGGCCTCGAGGGATCCCCGCACGGTCACGACGTCATCCCCGTCAAGACGGCCATCGAGTACCTCCAGGGCCGCGGCTACGGCAGCGCAATCACCGACATCCTCCTCAATATCAAGCCCACGACTATCCCGTACGTGTACGAGGGCTCGACAAAGGAGAACAACGCCAACCGTGTCGTGTTTGGCGAGGCGGTGTCTGATGTCCTCGACGGCCTGTCCAAGGAGGAGGCGGCCGAGAAGGTTCTCGTCATTGACAGTACGTGTATGCACTGCCTGCTAGCCCTATCTGACCCGCGCAGGCGATCTCGAGGGCTCCACAGGCCTCAAGGTCATCCACCAGAGGCATCCAGAGGTCTTTGTCTCCTCCGGCATCATGGAGCGTGGCAACCTCGCCGCTGCTGCCGGGTGCGTCGCCCGTCCTCGTTCCCATTCCCGCATACACTGACATCCCGCAGATTCGGATTCGACAAGAACAAGTTCGGCGTCTTCTCCACCTTCTCCGCCTTCCTCGAGATGTGCATCTCCGAGATCACCATGGCGCGTCTGAACAACTGCAACCTGCTCTGCCACTTCTCGCACTCTGGCGTCGACGAGATGGCGGACAACACGTGCCATTTCGGGGTGAACCATTTCTTCGCTGACAACGGGCTGGAAGACCTCCACTCCTGGCTCTACTTCCCCGCCGACGCAGCACAGATGCAGGCAGTGATCAAAAAAGTCTTCTTCATGCCCGGCATGCGCTTTGTATTCTCCACCCGCGCAAAGGTGCCCTACATCCTCAACGAGCAGGGCCAGCGCTATTTCGAGGCGCCCGGCTACGAATTCGTACCCGGAAAGGACGAGGTCATCATCGAGGGCACCGACGGCTACGTCGTCTCGTTCGGCGAGATGCTCTACAGGTCGTACGACGCCGTCCTGCGTGTGCGCAAGGCCGGGCTGAACGTGGGGCTGATCAACAAGCCCACGCTCAACCTCGTCGACGAGCAAGTCCTGCGCAAGATCGGCTCGACCAAATTCGTCCTTGTCGTCGAAAGCCAGAACCAGAAGACGGGTCTCGGGTCGAAGATGGGCACTTGGCTCCTCGAGCGCCAGCTTACGCCCAAGTACGGTTATATGGGCACGATCAAGGAGGGATGCGGAGGCCTGCAGGAGCAGATCCCCCATCAGGGATTGGACCCGGAGTGTAAGCCTTTTCTTCATTCCCATTCCCATTGTCTAGCATGGCTGACACACGCCACAGCGATCATCTCCAAGATCCACACGCTGTCCCACTAAACGACTCCTTCTCCTCCGCCGATCCTATGATGTATACAAAAAAACCAAGCATGAACGAATGTGATGATTGAGCGCAAATCCTAGTTTAGACAAGTCGTGGATGAAATGAAATGAAATTCGTTTGGGAAATCGGATGGTCCGACGGTGTCACGCAAGTCCGATGGGACCCTACCCTTCATCCTTCATCCAAGTGCAGGTCGCGTACCCTTTGTGGGGGACCCGGCGCTCAGCTTGCCCCCTCCTCTCCCTCACCAACTCGCGAATCACCAGGCCTACGCCCACTCCCTCTGAACATGACCCGCTCCTTTCAAGAGCTACAAGAGGTCTTTCAACGGGAGCCGAGCATGAGGCTCCCCGGTGCGCCCTCATCTCCACCTCTCCTGCCGCACACGAACACCTCACGCTCACTGCGCCACGCGCGCAGGCTTTCCGTACATGAGCCGCATCTCTCGGCCCGTGTACGAGCAGTACCGCGCCAGCGGGATGATAACAGACGCGGACGAGAAGGTGCTCTTCCGCCCGCTGGCTATGTGGGCAGCGCCCATCTTCGTGCGTCTCTTACATTCGCTGACGAGCTGCCGCCTAATGTTAATGCATACCAGTACACGTCAGCCTTGACGGCGCTCTTTCTTATGCGGATGCCACGTCGGCTCGGGTTCCGCAATCACCGCTGGTTCATGCCCGCTATCGACGGCCTTGCTGTGCTCCTCTTTGTACAGCCAGCCGTGGCGTTGGAGACGCGCCTTCTGCTGGACGACAGGCGGCGAGTGCTGGATGCGGTAAGGCTCATGCAGGAGGAGAGCAGGCGGCGGTGGTCCATGGATCCGCCCGAGAAGGGGAAGGTGCCTGTCCTCCCCCCGCCGGGGAGGGAGGCGCAGCAGCCGCCTGTCCTTCCTCCGCCGGGGAGGGAGGAGCCTTGGTGGGGAGCGGAGAACGAGGGTGGGCCTGAGCGCGAGCCTGATGATGCTTGGGCCGGCGGTGGGCAGTCTGAGAAGAGGAAAAACGAGCTTAGTGAGTTTGACTGGCGCCCCCGGTAATACATTGCGTGGCTAGGGAAGGAGAGAGCAGTCATTTCTCTTCGAAACGGTGGGTATTGGTACCGTTGATATCTTGCATTCGTATGTTGGTGCACCATGATAATGACACCATTGAATCAAGAAGGCAGCCGGCACTGAACCTATATCCTAGTTTAGACAAGTTGTGGATGAAATGAAATGAAATTCTTTCGGGAAATCGTGAGCGTGGGCTGCAGCTTGTAGAAGTGGGCAGGTGCTTTTCACGGATCCGGTACGAACGCAGGATATCAACAGTACCGATACGCACCGTCTCAAAGAGAAACGACTGCTCCTGCCTTCCCTAGCCACGTAATATGTTACCGGGCACGTCAGTCAAACTCACTTGGTCCGTCTTTCCTCTTCTCAGACTGCCCACTGCTCGCCCAAGCATCCTCGCGCTCAGGCCCTCCCTCGTTCTCCGCTCCCCACCAAGGCTCCTCCCTCCTCGGCGGGGGAAGGACAGGCAGCTGCTCCTCCTCCTCGGGCTCAGCCTTGGCCCACCGCCGCCTGCTCTCCTCCTGCATGAGCCTGACCGCATCCAGCACGCGCCGCCTGTCGTCCAGCAGAACGCGCGTCTGCAACCCCACGCCGGACGGGACAAAGATGCCCAGACCAAAGACGTATTTAGCGGGCGTCAACCAGCGGCGGTCGCGGACCCCGGGCCGACGCGCCATCCGCGTGAGCAAGATCAACGCCAAGACTGACGTGAACTGGTTTTGGGTTGAGGATGCATTAGGCAGCAGCTGCGCAGGGACTGTAGTAGAGACGCACGTAGATGGGCGTGGTCCACATAGCCAGCGGGCGAAAGAGCACCTTCTCGTCAGCGTCTGTTATCAACCCCTTAGCACGGTACTGCTCGTACACGGGCCGAGCGATGGAAAGCATGTACGGGAAGCCTGCCAGCGTGCCGCGGTGAGGTGTTCAGCGCGTGGCATGAGACGTGGAGAGAGGACGCACCGGGGAGGGTCATGCTCGGCTCCCGTAGCTGTTGAGAGGAGCGGGTCATGTTCAGAGGAAGTGGGGGCAGGTCTGGCGATTCGCAAGTTGCTGAGGGAGACGAGGGGGCCAGCTCGGCGCCGTGTTGATATTCCTCGAGAAAGGGTACAACAACTGAACTTGGATGAAGGGTGACACCATTGACCGAAGAAGGCAGCCTGCCCTGAACCCTATACCCGGCTTTGTATGCAACGACCACGTCTCCGGTAGCCCAGATCGCAACAGCGCCCATGCCAGGCCTTGCTCTGCCCGTTTATATTTCTACTGCTTAGTGCTTTCCCGTATACTCTCGCGACTTCCCAAAATGGACCGTCCGCGCTCCCCGTGGTCGGGGATTATGGTCGTCCCCGGTGCGCTTGTCTGCCAAGTCACGCGTGCCCCTCCGGGCTCATGAGGATCACCCAGGCTTCCCTATCCTCATGCTGCGACCCATCGCCCGGCCCGTATACGACAAGTACCGCAAGGCAGGGAAGATCACAAGCTGGGACGAAGCGGTGCTCTTCCGGCCCATGGCGAGATGTGTGTGGAATTTCGCCGTTCGTCCCTTCCCCGCCGCGATAGCCTTTCCTGATCGGGACACAGGGCCTGAGCGTCCTGCTGGACTTTGGGAGGATCCACTCGCGCAATTGGGCCCGGCTGGGCTTCTCCCCCCGGGTGAAGGTGATGCTTGCGCTCACCGAAGCTGCCACTTCGTGGGCCATCCCTGTCGTGGCCCTGCGGACGCGCTGGCTGCTCGAAGACAAGCCGCGCGTAATGACCGCGATCAGGGATATGAGGAAGGAGAGCCTCCAGTATTGGGATGCGCCTCGCGCGAAGACGCCGGGCCCGCAAGTGTTTGAGGAGGAGGTTTGGTCTGGCGATTGGCCGGCTGATAAGACGGAGGGCGATCTTGCTGCTTCTGATCGGCGCTCGCCGTAGCACAGTATGTTGGCGTGTGGGTTGCGATAGAGGTACGGAGTCATTCGGCGTGGGTATGTTCGTCTAGTGCGCAGCATGTAGCCACTAAGCAGCGAAGACCAATTTGGAATTGCCTGTATATCAGTCGCTTGGACGTAGTTGGTTTGCTCGGAGATAATGTCAAACATGAATGATCACATAAACAACGAAGGGGGCCGAGCGATCGTAGATGTGAGGAGCGATGCGTAACTCCGAGCTAATCGCCGAAGTTCACCTCAGCGGCGCGCCTATGACGTAGTGCGACCATATTCATCGATGGCCTCCTCCAACTCGATGTCCACTTCCGGTCGCAGAAACTGCGCTCAGCGCTCCTCCTCCATCCTCCACTATGCCTGCATCAGTCGACGATGAGCGCACTCCCCTGCTAGCAAAGTCGTCCATCGCACCGCCAGGACCATCACGCCCAACTCATCTCCCGCCGCGACAGACCCACCTCGCCAAATGCTTCGGCGCACTCGGCGCGGGAAAGCTGCCCTCCCAGGCGCAGGTGTCGACAGTGCTTGCAGAGGCTGTGAGGTGGGAGGTGACGGATGTGGATAACCCTCCGGAGGGCACGAAGAGGTCGGGAAAGGTGCTGAGTGAGAGTGGGAGGAGGGTCGTGGGTGATGCGAGGACGCTGCTGCTCGAGTTGAAGCAGTTTGGGGAGACGAAAAATGGTACTGCGCGGTGTAACTCCCCATGGGTCTAGGCTGACGTACATTCTAGTGGACGATAAATTCCAAGACTTTTGGTATCATAGTCGTCGCTCACATATTGGCTTCGCGGCAGGTGCGGCGTTTCGCGTCCTCTCTGACCCACGCTGACATGCATGCGAACAGACGTGACCACACCAGCGTCCAAACGTGAACTCACAGAAGACTACCATCGCCTATTAAAGTCTTCCGCCATCATAACCCGCGTTTTCCTCACCAGTGCTATCACGACATCGCCAGCTACCCTGCTGAACGACGCCCTCCTGGTCGCGCGGGACATCCTCGCCGACGCAGCGGAGAGCGTCAGCCAACCCGTGGGCGAGGTAGCGGCTACACTGCGACCGACAGAGGAAGAGCGAAAGGGCGCTGGAGGGCTGGATGACGAAATGAAGAAAGGGAAGGAGGTCGTCGGCCGGGTCCTGGGTGGACCGGACGCGGAGGGCACCATTCCGGAGCGGGCAAAAAAGGTGATCGCTCAGGATGTGGAAGACCAGGCAGTGGAGAGGTTCCGCATGGTGTGTAGAGATCATTTTGATCCTTCAAGAAAGGACTGACAATAGGTGTAGCTTGTGGAACGTATGCAAGATGATCCTGCGTTCGAACCAGCTTTCATCACCCTGATCGACCTGGCATACAAGTACACCACCCAGACATCCTCCGCAACATCATCCACCCTTTCCTCAGTATCGTTGTCAGATCCCACCGAGCACACACGATCGGCGCTTCACTCTCTAAGACTCATTGTAGAGTCGCTCTCGAACCGGTCTCTCGACCCACTCTCAGAAGCGTTGGATGGAGCGGTGAAAGCCATCACTGCCGATCCCGAACTGACGGCTTACTTCAAGCAACTGGATGAGCATGTACGGCGCGTGCTGACCGATCGACCATTTGCACGAAGCATCGCCGCCACAAGGCGCACGCAGGAGATTTACCGACAGGGTCAGGAGCTCCTGAAGATCAAGCCGGAGTGGAAACAAGCCGCGGCCAAGCTGCTAGTCGAGCTGCAACAAGTCATCGTTGGCATCCTACAAGACGAGCGAGTCAACGGTCTGGCAGGCGCAGTCGGCAAGATCATCCAGGATACGATTGGAATGGGCTACGTCTTAACAGGCGTAGCCAAAGGGAACGCCATTGCAGTCTGGCGCGATATCACCGATGTGATCCTGCCGGCCGTCATGCGCGTGGTGAAGCGGATACCAATGCCGCGCTTCGAGTTCGACTCTCCAGACGTCGCATTCGTACTGGACGATGTTATCTTCGAGAGTGCGAACTTCCTCCCAGACCATTTCGGGTTCACAACCTCGAACGATGTCGAAGTCTCCGCCGCCCCGGATGAGCCCACCCGCTTTGACTCGATGATGCGCATACGGTTCGATGGCCTGAGACTCGACATACATGATGCGCCATTCTGGGTTTCCATCAAGAAGTACGCCTGGTTCCCGCCCCTCAGAGAGCAATACGGAATCATCGACTTCTCCGTCTTGGGCTCCGGCCTCGGAATGGACGTGGAGATCCGGTTCCCGGCCGATCTTCCCACGGGCATCTTCACGGTGGAGAACGTGGTCGTACGCGTGGATAAGCTGGACTTCAACATCCGCGGCAGCAAGTATCCGTGGCTCATGTGGCTGCTTGGGCCCTTCTTGCGAATGGCACTGAAGCTGGGACTCAAGCTCGTCCTGCAACAGTACATCAAGTACGGCCTCACTCGGCTGGACCAATGGATTTGGGTGTATCAGCAGCGCAAACAAGAGTGGCAGGACTTGGGAATGGAGCCTCAGGAAGCGGCGACCAACGCGGTCGTCATCGGTAAACCGGGAGATGCGCCGCACGCTGAACCAGAAACGGAAGAGGATAAGAAGAGCATTCTGGACGGCGTTGAATTCTCTGGTAGGGGCATCATCAAGAGGAACGAAGAGGGAGACACTGCTATTGCAGTTGGAGCAGAGCAGATCCTCCCCGGCGTGGGTGGGCCGCCGTCAAAATGGGGTCGCTCGAGCGTTGCCAGACGGGTGGCTATGGTCGAGGAGGATGTGCAGGGCCAGGTGGACGACCTCGAGTATACGGTCGAGGAAGCCCGAGACATCACAAGAGAAGCAGTCACTGCAGTCGACAAGGTGGACATCCAAAGCATGGCTGCAGTCGCTGCGGACGAGAGACGAGAGGAGGTAGAGGAGGACGGTTGGAAGAGCGACGTTTTCGATATTATGCCCAGCGACGACTTATAGCCGAAGGGATAGCAGAAGGACTGTGCGGGCACACGAGGGGATTACGGGTTTTCATTGCTGAGCGGTGCGGGGTACATGCTAATGATTAAGAGATGATAAGACCCAAAAGGCATGCGAAGTCACCAATAGGAGATACACAGAGATTCCGGATAAGGCCCAGTCTACTCCTGGATCTTGGCGAGGATCTCCGAGTCCTTGAACAGATGGTACTCCTGCAATGAGAGTTAGCAGGCGTTCTCTCATCATAAAGAGCTGGGGCGCACGTCATCTCCAACCTTGATCGAGTTGCCACCCCAGCCGGGGAGCAGAACTCGATCACCAGCCTTCACCTGGCATGGGATGAGGCTGCCCTCCTTGTTAAGCGCACCAGGGCCGACGGCGATGACGGTCGCCTCGGGGAGAGGGGCCTCGGTTGCAGAGGTGGGCAGGAAGATGCCAGAGGCAGTTTTCTGCACGTCGATGTGAGTACGGGAACACTGACGCGCGAGAGGTTACGCACGGTATCGCGCTTTAACCGGTGAACGAGGACGCGGTCGAGGAGAGGCACGAGAGCCTTGATGGACTTGAAGGTGACCTGGGATGCCTGGGTGGCTGTTAGCGCAAGGTCTTCACCAACTGCTAAGGCACTTACCATTTGTTCTAGATGCACTTTGGGGTGGTGAACGAGGAAGAGGTGGACGTGACCGGCTTTTGGGATGCTGACGGTGCCGTTTCCCCGTCGTTCTCGAACTTTTTTGCTTCCGGCCGAGTGCTTCCCCGTTTAACCGCTTTTGAACGTCACGTTCAGAAATTTCGTCGACCGCCACTTTGCCCTCCCCGCTCTCTTCTTCCTCTCTTTCGTTCTCATTGCTCTCTTCCCTCCTCGAACGCGAACTAGACGACATGCACGCAGCTCGCTCATCTCGCGCCGTACTCCGGAAGAGCGCACAGGCGTCCAAGGCCGTCCTTGCTCGTGGCGCACACAAGGAAATCCGCTTCTCCAATGACGGACGGGCTGCAATGCTCGCTGGTGTCGATATCCTCGCAAAGGCTGTCAGCGTCACCCTGGGTCCTAAGGGCAGGAACGTCATCATTGAGCAATCGTTCGGTGGCCCCAAGATCACGAAGGGTGAGTAAATTAGACGCTGTCATCGCTGCTCAATGCTGACGCATCACTCAGATGGTGTTACTGTCGCGAAGGCTATCACGCTGAAGGACAAGTTTGAGAACCTTGGCGCTCGGTATGTCTTTCCATCAGTATTGCTGGATGCTCTTACCGATGTGTTTCCAGTCTTGTTACCGACGTCGCTAACAAGACGAACGAGATCGCTGGTGACGGCACGACCACGGCAACTGTCCTTGCTCGTGCTATCTACGCCGAGGGTGTTAAGAACGTCGCTGCCGGCTGCAACCCCATGGACCTTCGCAAGGGAAGCCAGAGGGCGGTCGAGAAGGTGATCGAGTACCTCGAGAAGAACAAGCGAGTCATCACCACCTCCGAGGAGATCGCTCAGGTCGCTACCATCTCCGCGAACGGCGATACCCATGTTGGTCAGCTTATCGCTGCCGCTATGGAGAAGGTCGGCAAGGAGGGCGTCATCACCGTAAAAGAGGGCAAGACGATCGAGGATGAGATCGAGATCACCGAGGGCATGCGCTTCGACCGTGGCTACATCTCTCCCTACTTCATCACCGACGTCAAGACACAAAAGGCCGAATTTGAGAAGCCGTATATCCTGCTGTCCGAGAAGAAGATCTCTGCGCTCCAGGATATCCTCCCTTCGCTCGAAGCCGCTGCTCAAGCTCGCCGCCCGCTGGTCATCATCGCTGAGGACATCGACGGTGAGGCGCTCGCCGCCTGCTTGGTGAACAAGCTCCGTGGCCAGCTCCAGGTCGCTGCCGTCAAGGCTCCTGGCTTCGGCGACAACCGCAAGTCGATCCTTGGCGATCTCGCTATCCTGACCGGTGGTACCGTCTTCACCGACGAGCTCGACATCAAGCTCGACCGTGCGACCCCCGACCTGCTCGGCAGCACCGGCAGCATCACTATCACGAAGGATGACACTATCCTCCTGAACGGTGAGGGCACCAAGGATTCCATCCAGGCTCGCTGCGAGCAGATCCGTGCGGTGATGAACGACCCCTCCACCTCTGACTACGACAAGACCAAGCTCCAGGAGCGTCTTGCCAAGCTCTCCGGCGGCGTTGCCGTCATCAAGGTCGGTGGCTCCTCCGAGGTTGAGGTCAGCGAGAAGAAGGACCGCTACGACGATGCGCTCAACGCGACTCGCGCGGCTGTTGAGGAGGGCATCGTCCCTGGAGGTGGTGCTGCGCTGCTCCGTGCCAGCCAGACGCTCGACACTGTGCAGACGGACAACTTTGACCAGAAGCTCGGTGTCGCCATCATCAAGGAGGCGCTCGGTCGACCCCTCCGCATTATTGCCGACAACGCTGGCCAGGAGGGTTCTGTGATTGCTGGTCGTCTGCTTGAGAAATTCGGCGACAAGCCTGACTTGTAAGCACATCTTCATATACGCAGGAGCAGCCGAGTAAACTAACAATATCTGCAGCGGTTACGACGCATACAACGATAAGTTCACGGACATGTTTGCTGCCGGCATCATCGACCCTGTCAAGGTCACCAAGCAGGCATTACTTGATGCCAGCGGTGTCGCGTCTCTCCTGACGACGAGCGAGTGCTGCATTGTCGAGGCTGAGGAGAAGCAGCCCCCGATGGGTGCCCCTGGTGGGATGGGCGGGATGGGGGGCATGGGGGGCATGGGCTTCTGAGCATGCCAGGGCTGATATACGACATCATTTGTATTTCATTTCGTTTTGCATATTTCCTGCCCCACTTTGGTCATTCCATACTGGTAAAAGCAATCACTCACCGCTCAATTGCAATACATTAATGCGTCACTCTGTTCGCACCTCTCTATGCAAGCGTACGGATCTCGCGCAAAGGCAGCGGGCACGCGGTACTGAATGAAATTTAGACACAGTCGTAGCTACTTAGGCAATACTACCCTGTGCTCGGCACCAACCACAAGTTGTGCCTAGCACAAAGTGAGCGAAGTAATCTAGCTACAACGGTGGCCGACCACCACACAGTTTAGGCCCCTTGGTAGGTCCACCATGACCTCAACCCGTTCTTCCCCGCAATGACGAGAGTTGGAACTGTTCTGCGCAGACTGCCCCGTGACTGTGGTAATGCACGGTACAGTCTACAGTGAATAGGCAGCGCAAGAATTCATCTTGAAGTCAAGCACCCGCTCATCCACACAAACTATTGCACAAGAGAAGGATGGGGCGGCATAAAAAAGCACCAAGATAACCACGAGACGACGAAGTTGGAGGACCTGAAGTTGGAGATGTTCTAGAGCTAGCCGGGTTTCGTTGTTGGAAATGCTGAGCTGCTTATCCCTTGCTGCGCCAATTTGATGAAGAAGCTGTTCTAAGGTGAGAGTCTGTCCGAAGATATGATTGAGTTTCACTCACAAGGGAACCGTGGGCCTGGAGGTCAGCAAGCATTGCAGCTGCTTCCAGGAGTTGGTCGTTGCTTCGCACGAAACTCCGTGTCCAAAGTTTGTCGCTGTCCTTATCAAGCGCGATCATATTGCCATCTACTTGCTTAAACGTTTCTCTGACAAAAGCGAATGATTAACACCTTGTCTCATCTCCGTGTAGAGTGACATACTGCAAAGTGCAAACCTCGTAGAACAGCTCATCTGACAGCGCGGGTCCATCAACTGCAGCGTTGAACGTATGTTCCAGATGGTAGATTTGTGCACCTAATGTTGTCTGTAAGTGTTGATGTTTTTCCACTTCCTTGAAACGTAGTAAGTGGTTGAGTTCTTATGCTTCACTAATGGACATTACCTCTTGGATGCCAGCGACTCTTTGTACTACGTCTCGGACTTTGCGCATCGCTACTTTCCGGCGGGAAGCCGTTCCAGGACCGGTCATGGCGCCTGAAGTGCGTTCGTACAGGGGCGCTATGGCTCCTTTTTGTTAGTTGAGAAGGAGATATATAGTCTGACATGGCGATGCAGCTGGTCGGAAGTACTGCCCCCGGCCGGCTTTGCTGGAATAGTCGCGGTGCTCCATATGGCTTGGGCGCTTACAGGAGCGTCTCACATATCCGGCGCTGAGTTCGTTGGAAAGCAAGATATGGTTGGTATTAAGCAAATTTCGATACAATCATGATAAGTCCGTGTGTAGTGGACATCCATCGTTACAAGCATGATCGAGACAGTGGTGTTGCACGTGGCAGGGCGACAATCGTCGGCATTTACACCGCGTAATTGGGAGGAGGAGCACCAGCCGGCTTGCAGGGGATGAGCACACCGTCTGTTAAACGAGGCAGGAGCACTTACGGGAGCATAAGCGCCAGCGCCCGATTGATAAGCATTTCCAGGCTTCGTAATCCCGCCGCCGTTGCCGCCGAATAGACCACGTCCGAAGCCGAACTTCCCGCCGCCCATGCCTTGGCCAGCTCCGTAGCCACCGCCCATGCCCTGACCGGCTCCGTAGCCACCGCCCATGCCCTGACCGGCTCCGTAGCCACCGCCCATGCCCTGACCAGCTCCGTAGCCCCCACCGTTGCCCGGTCCGTAGCCTGGGCCGCTGACAGATCCCATGGCCGGACCACCGGCTCCTGGGCCAAGGGCAGCTGCGCGTCGTCGACGACACATCAGGCAGCAGGAGAAGAGGATGCAGAGCATGATGAGTGCGGCGACGGCTGTGGTCCAGGTCAGCGTGGAGTCCAGATGCGGACAATAAGAATCGGCGTACCGACACCAACGCCTACACCGATCCTGGCTCCATTGCTCATCCCGTAGGAGTTGTAGCCGTAGCCGTTGTTGAACTGCGCATTTGCAGAGGCGGCGAGGACGAGGACTGCGATGGCTGCGTTGATCATCGTGGATTGTTCTTGATGTTTGGAGGGAGAGAAGAGGGAGAGACGAGAGACTGCATCTTGCGATGTCCTCCTCGCTCTCTTATAGTACGCGTATTGATCGAACGATGATGCGGATTGGAGAGGAGAAACGGCGATGTTGGTGTCAAGCGAGACGATGAGGTGACGTACAGACCGTCATTAACGCGTGTGGGGCGCACCAAACAAGACCCTGGTGGCGGTTACCCTCGCTTCCGCAACTCCGGGAGGGGAGCGGCCCGCGACCCAAGGCACCGCAGCTTTGAAGCCTACAATCCATTTCAAAACCCTTCTGTCGACTCAAATATTGCCATTTCGGATACAACGTTAAGATGGAATGTCCGAGAATACACTGGGTCAATGGTTCAGTCGCGCAACTTTCCCTACTGAGGGTGCACCGAGCAACACTTCCTTCTCATCATAAGCGCCCCCTCCGGTCCGGTTCGCCGCACCTTTGCTTCCTCGATCCCTTCCATCTACAGTGCCGTCAGAGCGTCAGACAGTCAGCTTCTCATCAGATCACGATGCTGCGCTTCGATGATGCTCCCTGTTGTCCCTGAACCACGGTTGTCTACCGGCGCCTTCTCGCCATCTTATCGACAGCGGCCGGTTGTTGATCCGTTCTGCCGATCTGAAGGCATAAGAGTCACGGGTACCCCGGTCCCAGACTCATCGGCAGAGCTCTACCGTTCTGGATATTCTCATATTTTCAATCTGACTAGGTGCAGGCCAAACGAAATATCCCGTTCGGCAGACCCTTTGTGCTGACGGTGCTGGATTCCAGGTGGCGGATAAACGTTGACCAGCGCATGAACGTGCACCACTTGAGAACCGCGAGATGGCCCGTCTTTATTGACGGGCGGCAGAGCGAGAAGCTTGCAGGTTGGATGGCGGTGCATGAACAGAGCGCGCGTGCCGCCGGCAACAGCGAAGCTCTGACCGCCTCGGTAAGTTCCCGGTGATCATTCAATAACGTTCAGGCAGTGACCGCCGACCGCGGACCTCGTAATAGTCGGTACAACGCTGCGTAATTCGAGAATGGTCAGGGCTATATAGTGTCACAGCACACCGAACTGGGACGTGGGGTGCCAAGGGACGAATTTGGTATTGTAAAGAGGCGATCGGCTGGCAGCTCGGCGTCGGGCCGGCCAGTGGGATAGTGCTCAGAGACCGAGCGGGTCAGGTAAAACACGCGAGATTGGCGGATAGGCGGTCTAAAATGGACACGGGGGTTGTGAATTGTGGTGACTGAGGAAGCCGAATGGCCGCACGCTGCTGGTTTTTTCTCCGTGCTGTGCGGGGCAAGGTTTACGCGGGGAGTGGCGCTGGTTTGGGGTGAATGGATTAGCCCATGTATGGCGACGTGGTCCATCTGCCCCCTCACGGCTCCTCCCTCCCTCTAGCTCATGCACCTGTGCGGCTGTCTGTTTCTCCCGGGGCCGACCCGCGGCAAATGGCCGTCCCTTTAACGCTCAACTGCCCTCCTTCATTTAAATACCCACAGCCGGTCGAGCCTGGTTAGGATTGGTTACGGTCCCGCCGCGCTCTGCTCCCTCCTGTCAACCCAACGTCGGCCACCTCAACAATGACTGCCGCTCCCGAAGGTGCCTCTGTAAAGGTCGGCCTCACATTTGCAAAGGCAGACGAGGCAGCGCACGCAGATCATGTCGCCGAGGTGAGCACCGGGCCTCATCGCCACCATCCTGCTCCTGATTTCCCATCGCGCAGAACATAACCCTCTACGGTGGTCGAATCTCCTCGTGCCCCATTGATATCACCGTCGTTGGTTGTGGTCTCGGTGGGCTCGCTGCCGCATACGCTCTCTCCAAAGCGGGTCACCGGGTGACCATACTCGAGGCCGCGCCCGCCATTGGCGAAGTCGGGGCCGGCATCCAGGTCACCTCCAATGTCAGCAAGCTCTTGATTCGTTGGGGCCTCCGAAAGCAGCTCGAGTCGCTCGGTGTCGTTCCCGCTGGCTTCTGCTTCAGGCGCTGGGAGAATGGAGAGATGATTGGCTACACGTCGTTCGAGCACATGTTCCACGACTATGGTACCCACTACTATCACCTCCACGTATGTTCAGCTCTATGTCTTGAATTTGCCTTTGCTCATCTCTGCCTCAGCGTGCCGACTTTCACCGCATGTTGTATGATCTCGCGGTTGATGCAAACGTCAAAATCCGCTTGAACAGCACGGTCGTCACGATCGACCCCTATGTGCCGTCTTGCGCTCTTCAGTCGGGCGAAGTCGTCAAATCTGATCTCATCATCGGCGCCGACGGCGTCAAGTCCATGATTCGGGAGGTCGTGGTTGGGCACGAGGACAAGCCGGTTCCTACTGGTGATGCGGCTTACCGGTATGCAGAATAACCCATTCCCAGGAGCGACACTCATCCATGCATAGGGCTCTTCTGCCAACCGACTTGCTATTGAAAGACCCCGAGCTTGCTCCCTTCGTCAACGAGCCCCAGATGACCATCTGGATGGGTCCCAAGCGTCATATCGTCGCGTACTGCGTGCGGGGTCGGCGTGACTTTAACCTCGTCCTGGCGCATCCGGATGATGGCTCCGTCGAGTCTTGGACTGCCGAGGGTAGCGCGGACAAGATGCGCAATGACTTTGACGGTTGGGAGCCTCGGTATGTATTTGTCCAATATGATTCGCTTCCGCTGGAATTAACATACCGCCAGAGTCCAGAAGCTGCTGTCACTGGTGCCGTCTACTCTCAAGTGGAGGCTGATGGACCGCATGCCGCTCGAGAAGTGGGTGCACGACTCTGGCAAGGTCGTCCTACTAGGCGACAGCTGTCATCCAATGCTTGTGAGTCGTCCGTTGAATCCCTGGTCGTGTCAAGCAATGCTGATTCCATTTTAGCCTTATCGCGCGCAAGGAGCTGCCATGGCTATCGAAGACGCCGCTTTCTTAGGGAACATCTTCTCGCGCTTGGAGGACAAGGCTCAGATTCCTGTCTTCCTCCGTGGGTACGAAGCGGCTCGCTACCCGAGAACGTCCGAAGTCCAAGCTTCTGCACGTCTCAACCAGAAGATCAACCATTTGGTTGATGGGCCCGAGCAGCAAGCCCGCGATTCCGTCATGAAGGCCGCCATGGAAGCGCCTGGCACGAATCAGGACGAGTGGAACCAGTGGTCCGACAAGAGGAAGGGTGATGCGCTGTATGGCTACGATGCCGACGCTGCGGCCGACCAATTCTGGAACGAGAGGCTGGAGAAAGAGGGCCAGGAGGCGCTACAGGGCAGGCAGGTGAACGGCCAGGCCGCTCATCTCTGATTAGCATACACCTGAGATCTGTTCAACGTTTTACAGAATGGTTTTCCGTCTGTACTATAATCAATGGTATACCAATCCGGAGCGGACAAGGCCTGGCTGGACGATGTTCTTTGAGCACGCAGGGTATTCCGGTTGTACAACCTGCAATAACCGACCCCGAGATTGCGGAGAAATCCTGGTCAGGCCCGGAGCCTACCCCAGATCCCTGACGCGACGGCCGAGGGAAACCTTTCAAGCGGGAAGCTGCTCCGTCATGCGCTCTCATCCACGGGACTGACCAATCCATCACCGAGCCAGACGTCAGCAGGCAAACACAACAATCGCATCGGTGCGAAGCGCAGGACAGCGCAGCGATTCAAGAGCTGTATATGAACGTACTCGCTCGCCGAGGGACTATGCGCCCACACAATCCGGCGTACTGATCTGCTCTGCGACGTTGTGCATTGCTCCAAAAGTCTTTTCACTCTCATGTCAACCAACGTGTCGCTCGTCTATCTACCTCTTCTTGGCATTGTAGCCCTACTTGGATATGTGGTCAAGCAATGGTTCTTTCACCCTCTCGCCAAGTATCGTGGACCATTCTTGGCCAGTCTAACAAATCTCTGGTCTGCGTACCTCGGTGGGTCCACTTGCACTTCAATGGAAGTTATGACTGACACAAACGCTCCCATTTAGCCTTCCGAGGTGATTGGCATGTCGTCATGGACCAGTTACACAAGAAATACGGACCCATCGTTCGCATTGCACCCAACGAGGTGTGCATCAGTGATCCAGCAGCGATGAAAGTAATCTACTCCATCACGGGTGGGTTCTGCAAGGCAAGTCAACTTGGAACTTTTATGATGTCCGCTAACTTTGATTTCAGAGCGACTTCTATGAGCCATTCCGTATTCCCACGGATCCTCCGAGTCTCTTCACCGATAGGGATGAAGCACGGCACACTGAAAGGCGTCGACTGGTCGGCTCTGCATATACGATGAACAGTCTATTAAAGCTAGAGCCGCATGTGCAGATTATCATCTCTCGCTTTGTGCGGCAACTAGACAAACTGTTCGCCTCGACCAACGAGGTAGCCGATATGTCGACTTGGTTCTACCGCATGGCCTACGATGTCACAGGTATGCCTCGTGTCCCTTCAGTCCAGTGTACTGCACCAACGCGCGCACCAGGCCAGCTTGCTGTGGGTCGCAGTTTCAATGCAATTGATGAGGGTGACAGATTTGGGTTCCTCGTATGCCATTTCATCCACTGGGGCTAGAGATATCGTGCTCATCATGTTGCAGTCGCTCTTTATGGATCGAAATGCCAATGCCGGTGTTGTCGGTACTTCTTCTCCCAACATTACCCGCTCCTGAGATCATTCCAGCTTGGGCGTGCTCCGGCTTGGGCGAGACCTCTTATTGCTCCCTTCTTCAACACAACAAAGATCCAGGTGTACAAAGATATTACCGATGTGAGCTCTTTTTGACATACTAAGTAAGAAGGGCTAACCTGAGTCAGTTTATGCAATCGTCAATGAATGTCCACCTGACGCATCCAGAAGTCCACTCGGATATGATGTCCCTCATGCTCCAACTTCGTGATGCAAAGGGAGAAGAGGTCTTGTCCATGGATCAAGTACAGCGAGACTGCAAATCTGTAAGCTCGTATGGATACTCTTATTTGGGAACCTCGGCTGACACGTTTCAATAGGTGATTGCCGCAGGTGCAGACACCACTGCCTCGACTCTTGCCGGCATGCTTCACTATATTTGCAAGGATCGCCGGGTGTATCAAACTCTGCAAAAGGAGATCGACGCAGCAAGCTTGGAACTGGAGGCAGATCAACCGTTCTCCGCTACAATGGTACGTCACCTCGCTCGAGACCGTCAGACTCAAGAATGACCATGATGTAGACGGAAAAGCTCCCCTACTTCGCCGCTTGTATTCAGGAAGCTCTGCGGATGCATAGCGGCGTCGGCTTTCCGCTTCCCCGTGTGGTGCCAGAAGGTGGGGCCGTTATTTCTGGGGAGGTATTTCCGGAAGGGGTGAGTTCACGACAGTGCGACGATGCTCTGCAAGGCTGATGTCCCTCAGGTGGTCGTCGGCATGAATGCGTGGCAAGTGCACCGTAACAAAGACGTCTTTGGAGAGGATGCGGATGTCTTCCGACCGGAGCGCTGGATTGTAACCAACGCCGCTGATCGGAACGAGGTTCAGCGCGTCAAGAACAGGGAACGACATCAATTTGCCGTGCGTCACTCATGTCCTGCTGCCGCCTTTCATTGTCTCACGCGCACCATTGCAGTTCGGGGCGGGCACGCGTACATGCATCGGCAAGCACATCAGCCTCCTGGAGGTTCGCATTGCGATACCAGAGCTCATGCGTCGCTTTGACTTTACCTTGGAGCACCCGGATCGCGACATCGAGGTCGTCAATATGTGGTTTGCCACAACCCGGAATGTCAAGTGCTACATAAAGGCGCGGTCGTAAAGAGGCGTCCTCAAGTGTCATGTAACGACTGCAATGTTTCAATTGAGAACAATGTCTCGCTGTCGTAATTTTGCAACACTCGCACTGTTCTATACCGCAACTGAAAATACCGGCGCGCTAACCACGTTCATTTCCTGCATGCCCGTTTAGCTGCCTCAATGAGGCTTTCCTCTTTGTTGCTGCACTGCCGCTGATGTCCAGCTTCACAGGCCTCCCGTGGCGAAGATGACTTCAACCTAAATGTACCCTAACCCTGACACTGCAAACATAGCCCTAAACCCCAAGTCGCCTGACCCCAACCACTTAGACACAACCCTAAGTGTGGCACATCTAAAGGGATTTTCCCACCAGTTGGGGTTAGGGCCACGCTCCCAGGAAGGGTGTTTCCGTAAATCGAGGTTAGGCATAGAAATAGACCATCACAATCACGCAAAAACACTAGAAGTCATCCCTAACCGCGGCACCACGCGTCAATGCCCATTGACGCGCTTTCTCGCTTGAACGACCGTTGCACCTCGGACACTCCTCCCCCACCCTCTGTTCCTTCTGTAACATCCTCCCCAACGTTTCCCCTTCCCTCCTTATCGAAGTCACCGGATGAAAGCATTGGCACGTTGCCTCGAACGGTCGCAACGACGACAACACCTCAAGACAGCAAGGACCCTGACCGTCGCTCCGCACCACAACTGACCGTTCTCCCTCAGAATACATCCCCTCCCCTCCCTTCTTTCTAGGAAACCTCATCGCCAACTCCATTCACCACTCTACTTTTCCAACGGTGTGATTCGAGTTGGAGACGGTCGAGAACGGTTGTCTTGGGTGTTGGACGATTCCTACCTGTTCAGAAAGTCGCCGGGTTAGCCCTCAGCGGCGGGTTAGCCCTTCTAGGGCTCCCAAA
>KV417352.1:3174-19169 GCA_001630345.1 Calocera viscosa TUFC12733
CACTGGCCCTGACCTTCTGTTGTGATTCAAGCTGGGCTTGCAACTCGTCCAGAAACCGATCCGGGGCATGATGAATCATGCCTTGGAGGAACTACGCAATTCGGATGAGCCACCGATTGTATACCAAGCTGGTTACTTACCATATTGTCTTCATGTTGCATAATACGTGGCCGTCCCACAGTGCCAGAAGGGAGTCGTTGTACAGTACCATGTTTTCGGTGATATTCGATAATGCGCTGTACAGATCGTTTCGCCAGGCCCGTATATGTAATGATGTCGCTGACTTCTGCACCGGCTGCCTTCATCCTGACCACGATGTGCTTAACGTCGTCCGAAATTCGCTGTCCAGTCATTGTGCAAACAAGGCATTGAGTAAGGAAAGCTAAGGCGGTCCTGCCAGGCGGTGGTTGCGATTTGAACGGGCGACGACACTCCCTGACCGGTCTGCTCGCGCTCCGCGCCGATCACGTGCCTTGCGTCGTGCCACTACTCACGGCTTTTCTTGCTTCTTTCTATTCCATTGGGCCTCTGATCACTGCACGGCGCTTTCAAGGTGCTCTTGGGTCTGCAGGCTACAAAAAGGCTGGGATCAACATGTCTTTTGAAACCTTGATCCGTCTTATTCTGTTGGGATTTGGCCGAGCTCGTTTTTCCTTCATTTCGCTCTGTCTTGGCTGTTTCTCAATCTGCGGCGCTGCAGCTTGTGTTTATGAGCAACCTTTCTCTTTACAGTACCATGATGATTTGTCATTTCACTGTGTTATCGCTCTCACAAGTTTCGGCCGTTTTCGGCGTTTTTTTGGCTCCACGTCGCGCGCCATGAATTATGTAAGCAGCAGTAATGACTGCTCCCCGATATTAGGTGTAAAGCTGTAGAGTAAATTGGTATCGCATTGAAAATGCGGTCATGCAATCGAAGACCATGTCAACAGGACGGACCCGACAACAAGCTGCCAGACTTTAATGATCCCACCTTCCCACATCTGATTAACGTAATACATATCAGTGAATTGACTGCAGACGCAAAGTAATGTGACACCGATGACTGGTGTAACAAAGGGACCATGTTGAAGTGTTTATACGTGCGCAGCGATAATTCCAGCAGCTACCTCGCATGGTTTCCTCAAGCCGCATCGCCATATCAGGACCAAACAGAAGGTGAGGATCTACCAAAAAATTACGTTGCGCGCTTTTCTCTTCAATTGTTGGTTTGCGGCAACGGAACCATTCGCTTCGAGAAGTTCGCGCGGCATGTGCTCCCTAGCGGACGGTGCCTGAAAGGAGAGGCGCCGCCTTCAACTCGGCCAGCCCAAGGGAAACCGATTTGCTTCTAGATCTGCGACAACCAAAAGGCATCACTGCAGCATGCATAATGCGACGCTCCTCCAGGCGGGATGCCGAAGCTTCATATGAGATCCACCTTGGCTGCGCTCCTCTTCGCAATTACAAGTGGCCGAGGCACCACGTGGTTCTGCCGAAACACCAGTCCGACAGAATATCCGATTGAATGAAGTGACGGCTTCGTGGCGAATGAACAAAACCGAGATGGGCGCCTGATTCTAAATTGGTTACGTGGTCTGAAGGCATTGCATGGGAAAAATGGACGCCGACAAGGGCGGAGTAAATCTTTCGCTTCGGCCGGACCCATGGCTACACCTGTTCTCTCTTACGGCAGTAGTCCACACTGGCACATTCCGGTTTCAGCGCTCTGACTTGACAGGTACCTTCCAAAGGTTCGAATCATACTGGATCATTCCTTCCGGCGTGTGCCTTGAGAGTATGGCTTGCGCTCGCGTGTGTACCGTCCCATGGCTTGCGCTCGCGTGTGTTTCGTCCACCATTACTCGGCCCAGGTTGAAATTGGAGCGTTCCATTCATTATAACAGCCAAGGAAACGCAACCTCGTTGCCCTCGGTCGCACCGAACACGCCAACATTGAGGACGGAATCTGAAAGCCATGTTCACTCGACTTCTCCTCTGCGTCTTGATTTGCACTTTCATTGCTTGCGACGGGGTTATCGCGTCTCCCCAGTTCAGACCTAGTAGAACTGGCCGTCATCTCAATCCTCTGGAAGAACTCGTGGCAAAGCGACAGGTAAAGGCGGATGACCTGCGCAGAGGGACTCCAACACGTCGTCAAAATTGCCCGTAGGTGTTTCAGCTCTTACGATTATCGCAGCAGGTGGTTCTCAGACCTATCATCAGAGTACCTCTTCAGAGCGGAATCTGCCCCGACCTCCTTTGCAGCGGCGTGTATGTGAATCCGCAGACCGATTTCTACAACTGTGGAGGATGCGCCAAGCAATGCCGGGTCGCACAAAGCACGACTGAGTCTCAAGCGGAGACGTGTGAGGGTGGAACGTGTGGCTGCTACGATCCGAGGTGCGTATCCTTGCAGGATGTTCTCCGGGAATAATTCGATGCTGATTCTCTGACAGCTTTCCAACTCTCTGTGCGTACGGATGTGTACGTCCAATGTTCGTAAATGTGAAGTTCCCTCTGCTGATCTAGCAGGGTGTAAAAGTCGGATCTCGACAACGACCACTATAACTGCGGTGAATGTGGACATGTCTGCGAAGACTTAAGCGAGGGCTTCATCTGTTCCAACGGTCTTTGCGTGTTTGAGGTGTGCCCCACCGGCGAGGCTTCTTGCATCACCGGCTGCACGGTTTTGGCCACGGATGCCGAGAACTGCGGAGCGTGTGGCCATGCATGCCCAGCCGCACAAAGCACGACTGAGTCTCAAGCGCAGACGTGCGAGGGTGGAACGTGTGGCTGCTACGATCCCAGGTGTGTATCCTTGCTAAGTGTGCTTCGAGAATAATTGCATGCTGATTCTCCAACAGTTTCCCAACCCTCTGTCCATACGGATGTGTACGTCCAATTCCTTTACACGTGAAGGTCCGTCTGCTGATCCATAGGGTGTCTAGTCGAATCTCGACAACGACCACTATAACTGCGGCCAATGTGGATACGTCTGCGACGACTTGAGCGTGGGGTTCATCTGCTCCAACGGCGTTTGCGGGTTTTGAACTGGCTCGGTACGTTTTTGTGCCTTGATCACTCGCTATTACTTAGATCACCTATAGAAGGCGAGTGAGGGTTTCGGCTGACCCCGCGCTCTCGGAAACGAGGTGTGTGTCAATATAGCGAACCTGCATAGATACCTGTCGTTATCGAATCCTTTCTCCCCCTTCCGATTCCGTGTCTGGCTATCGATATCGACATGAACTTCGTCCGTACCGCATCTTGCACGCTGAGAAGGGAGGGGGACCAGATCCGGACGTAAGGTCTAGCTCAAGTGATTTGAAATGGGCACCCCAGTCCAGCATGTTTATCTTCATTGCCTAGATGTGCCACGCTGCGGTCCTGCACCAGGTTTCTGCCAGGCACAGGCCTTGGTTTGACGCTGCCGACCATGTGCGCGCTTGTTTCTTCCCAAAAGCGAAACTGCGATGAATATGTAATAAACGACAATGACAAAAATGACTACCGCAACAGTCTCGCGTCTGAAGCGAACCTACTAGGTGACAGGAGAAGCACACGATTCATACCCTGGAATGCGGTGCAACATGGAAGGCTAAACTGGTACGCATTGAGAATTCATGCATGCACCCAGGCATATATAGCTACAACTGCTGCAGTTGGAAGGATCGCTCTCGTAGTTGGTACATCCTCCATCGCACGCGTCGGGACTGGAGCCCGACACATCAGTACGCCAAACACGATGATTGAAACGAGAGGCATACTATGGGTCTCCTCACACGCACGCGCCGTTAGTACATACTTGAGCTGGTAGAGTTGTCGAGCCCATGAAACAAGCATTCCCGCAGGACCCACAGTTGGTCAAGGTGTTGTTCTGGAAGCAGGCATCGCCATTGCAGAATAGGTATCTGGAAAGAGAGGAGGTTAACAACAAAAGATGTAATACCTCCAGGGCTTACCCCGCGGGGCACGGATTGGCACAAATCCCTCCTACACATTCTCCAGGGCAGATGTGATCACAACTCCCACAGTTGTAATGATCGTTGAGAAGATTCGTACAACCCTCGCCGCAGATGGTGGGACTAGAACCGAAGGAGATGAGAAGATAAATAGGCAATATTAGACGGAGATACGTACTACCCAGCTGGACAGGCACACACGCCCGCCGTGCATACTTCAGGTTGCACGGACGTGTCGCCCGGAAGACACATACTCCCGCAGGATCCACAATTGTTTATTGTGTTGTTCGTCACACACATGTCGTTGTTGCAGAACAAGTCTCTATCAGACACGGGAGTCAACTTCTGGTAGGAGGTGACCCGGGTATTGCTTACCCCGCGGGGCACGGATTGGCACAAATCCCTCCTACACATTCTCCGGGGCAGATGTGATCACAACTCCCACAGTTGTAATGATCGTTGAGAAGGTTCGTACAGCCTTCGCCGCAGATGGTGGGACTAGAACCGAAGGAGATGAGAAGATAAACAAGCAAGATTAGACGGAGATACGTACTACCCAGCCGGACAAGCACACACGCCCGCTGTGCACACTTCAGGTTGCACGGACGTGTCGCCCGGAAGACACGCATTTCCGCACGATCCACAATTGCCCTGTGTGTTGTTCGTTACGCACATATCATTGTTGCAGAACAGGTCTCTGTCAGACATATGAGTCAACTTTCTGATAGGAGGTGACCCGGGTATTGCTTACCCCGCGGGGCACGGATTGGCACAAATCCCTCCTACACATTCTCCGGGGCAAATGTGGTCACAGCTCCCACAGTTGTAATGGTCGCTGAGAAGATTCGTACAGCCCTCGCCGCAGATGGTGGGACTAGAACCGAAGGATATGAGAAGATAAGCAATGTTAGACAGAGATACGTACTACCCAGCCGGACAGGCACATACGCCCGCCGTGCAGACTTCAGGTTGCACGGACGTGTCGCCCGGAAGACACGCACTCCCGCAGGATCCACAATTGTATATTGTGTTATTCGTTACGCACATGTCGTTGTTGCAGAACAGATCTCTGTCAGACGTCCGAGTCAACTGCTGGTACAAGATAAATCTGGTATTGCTCACCCGGCAGGGCATGGGTTGGCACAAATGCCTCCTACACATTCTCCGGGGCAAATGTGGTCACAACTCCCACAATTGTAATGATCGTTGTTGAAGTTGGAGCAACCTCCATTACACGCGTCCGGACTTGAATGGGAATTGCAATTAGCGAGACACAAGTGTCATTTAACAGACAGGCATACTATGGGTCCGCACAGACACATTCGCCGTCCACGCACGCTTGGGCTTGACGAGTCATGTCTCCCATGAAACATTGATTCGTGCAGGTCCCACAGCTGGTCAAGCTGCTGCTTGAGACACAGCTGCCGCTGCAGAGGATATTTCTGTACGGCCGATTAGCAGTGATCCGAAAGGGGAAACGCTGCCCGTGCGATTGAAGCAGCAGCCGTTGGAATAACGTACCCATCACCACAGTTGCAACCTCCACTTGGTAAAGGCGTCCTGTAGAGTAAGAGTGAGAATGGCCGTCTTTTGGGGAGCCGGGGTACATACGGGCAAGTCTCTGTCTGTCGACGGGAGGGACGCAAATCGGCGGCCAGTACTTGTCGTTTAACCACGATCTCATCGCGGACCGCAGCGCGTTTGTGCTTAATCGGACGCGTCACAGAGGGCATCCATGCCACAGATAAAGTTGCCGTAAGCAGACATAGAAGCAGAGCTTGGACCTTCATCTTGCTGGGCCGGCGACAACGACTTCCGGGGAAGGTGAGGGCAGGGACGCGACGATTGCGCGCCCATGGCCGCTCACTTATCAAAGGCTTCCGAAAGGCTTCCCCGGCGGCTCTCCCGCGTTGTTCGGAAAATTGATCCCAGGCCTTGCGGCCGTCGTGGACGGCGGGCGGCAACGTCGAGCACTAAATGCTCAGGGTCGAGCTGGTTGTAACCCAAACGCTCGCGCCGTGTTCGGCGGCCAGGAAGCTGGGCGAGGCGTCAAGAAGAAAGTTTCAAGAAACGTTCCCCGGCAGTTCACGCGCTTCGGCAGTAAGCAATGGGGTATTCCCACCCATATAATTCCTGGCGCTTAGTGTCAATTTCAGGGACACTGGTTCCGCTTTCTTTATTTAACTCACCAAAAAGTACATTGCAAGCGTCCGTGGACCCTACACCCTGAAGCAGAGGCGCATTCCTTGGTAAGCCCGGCCTCCGCGAGCTTGCTGCGGAGTATATGGCCGGCACTGATGGCGGGCGTCCACGTGTTAAGCAACGTAACTGTCGAGACACCGGACCAAAGGGACAGCTGGACAGGAAGCGTTCGTTCTCCACATCTGTTCACAATGATAAGATGAACGGTGATCGTCCCTTGCAAGTGAACGGTGATGGATTACGAAGATCTGTGCTTATACGTACCTGGGCACAGTACTATCTTGATGCCATACTAGTGCATTGGTACGTTAATAGTGTGGGGGAGGATGGGGAACCCCACCATCCAGGCAAGGCCGTCCAGTAAGTTCCCCCCAGAGAAGTGACAATAGCCCGCAGTGACCCAGCTGCGAAGTCCGAGGAACTGACAACCGCCAAGCCAAGTCTCAGAGCCGTGCCGCTGCGCCGCGAGGTCCGGTGGGCTTGGGGACCCTGATTTGCACAGCATGATGATGGCCCCCTTCAACGCAACGGGCAGTCTTGACTCACGTACCAAATATCAACGCCAACTCCTGTATCCTCCTTCCCGTCTATTACACTTAATATCGTTCAATCTAGACCTATCTAATTCCAGTTGGACACGATATGGATATGGAATCAAGGGTGTCGTCACTGAAAACGCTGCGCAGGACCAAGGCATGCGACGTCAGTTCATTCTGCGAGAGCTCATTGTGCAGCCACCTCATTCCACTCTCTAGGCGTGTCATAGGCGCAAAATACGGTGCGATGGCGAGGAGGGCAATCCAGAACCATGCACATACTGGTGCGTGCCCTAGTGTGTCACGCATATGTGGCTGATTGACGCGTTTCTTAGCGTGAAGAACAATTATGAGTGCCACTTTACTTACCGTCCCAACAAATGGCCTCCATCCAAGACGTACGTTGATGGCTTGGAGAGACGGGTCGACTACCTTGAGCGGCGGGTCAACTCCCTTCGACAGGAAGTCACTCGACTTCGAGAAGGTGGTGGTGGCGGCCCCTCTGGCTATGCCTCATCCGAGTCGGAAGAGTTCGATTCGGTATCACCGCCGGTTGATAAGGACGATGAGGCGTCACGGGAAATGACAGACCGATACGAAGGGCTCTGGCTGTCTCCACCGGCAGGGATGCAAACCACGCAGGAGCCTCGCATGTTCCACGGGCGCGAATCCCACATGCACGTTCTGAACGAGCAGATTGCCCAGCTAGGAATACAAAGCCTCGACAAAGCGATGGCAGGCAAGCTGCGAGCTCGTCCCGAATATCGCTATCTCGAACCGGACCTGTTCGACACCGTCGATCTGGAGCTCAACCCTCCGGAATGGCCGGAACCCGACCTTGCGATGCTCCTTATCAACGCGTTCTTCTCTCGCTACAATAATGTCTTCCCACTGCTTCACCGACCGACCTTTATGAGACAGTACGGAGATCCAGCCATGAGACTTGAACGTGACTGGGTCGCCCTCGCTTTCGGCATCTTCGCACTCTCCTCAAAATTCGTGGACGATCCGCGCGTCCTGCCAGAGTCTGGGAACTGGTACGGCGCTGGGCAGAAGTACTGGAAGGAGATGCGGTATGTGCAGCGGTAATCATCTCCCTAGCCCGTTATTTAATGGTGGTACGTACAGACGCGTCATGGCTGCGTTATACGCACCTCCGACGCTGTTCAGATTGCAGGCACTTGTCCTCTTCATCTGGTTCTTTAGCGGCTCCTCCTTGTTTCCCTCAGCCGGCTGGGCCCTTATCGGTCTCGGGATACGTTACGTACAGGATGCTGGAATGCACTTGAAGAAAGAGTGGACGAAGCGTGCTGCGGCGCATCCGTTCGAGTACGAGCTTCGCAAGAGAGTGTTCTGGGTGTTGTACATGATGGAGAGGACGATCACGCTCGAGATGGACAGGAGCTTTTGTCTCCAAGAGGACGAGTGCGCATGATCCTTGTCACATGCGGCAATACTGATAGCACTCCTAGACACGATGTCGATCTTCCGCGGGAGCTGGATGATGCCGGATTGGACTTGCTACAGCAGGGTCACACGGACCCCCCAGGCTACTCGCTCGCGATGGCATGTTTTAACGCCCGGATGCGCTTGCTCAGTTTCGCCAGCCGCAAGCGAACGGAGTTGCGCATTATCCGGCGTATGTCGAAAGTGTCGGATGTTGTGGAACGCGAACGGTACTGGCTGCAGAGCATCCGCATCAAGTTGGATCACTTCATGACAAATCTGCCGGAGAACCTGAAATACAACAAGGACGAGACAAATGATGACGACTATCTCGTTGTTGCCCTATTGAAGTTACAATACCACCAAGCCCAGGCAAGTGTTAGGATTGTCCAGCTCTCGATATGTCTGACCTTTCATCAGTTCGCTATGTATCGACCTTTCCTCTCTAACGCGAAACGAGCAGTACATGCTTCTGAGCCGATCCTGGACATCTGCTGCAAAGTGTCAACATCCGTTGCCAGTATATTGGATATGATGCGCGAGCGGAATCTCATGATGGGTCGAATTCACGAGACAGCTCTTGGGGGCTTCATCTCCGGCACTGTACTTCTCATGAACATGTGGGAGCAGAAGAATTACGATCACATGGACGATGTTGACAAGTGTATCAAAGCGATCGAGACGATTGAGAAACGGTGCGCGAGGTCTCATCCTACTAATCGATTGCGCTTAATCGATTTCCGCAGATGGCAATGGCCGGGGCGGGTACACGACGTGCTTTGCAATCTTCAAGAGGTAATCCGTATAACCCTCGGAAATGTGCCCCATACAGGGCAACCCGACGGAGGTGTCCAAACCCCAGAACTTCCAGATGCTCCACAAGTTCAACCGCAGGAAGTGAGTAGTTTCGTGGCTCAATCTGTTTTCAACTCAACGGTCATACCAGGATCAGTTCTCTTTCAGCTCATCAGATGGCTCACAGACAGTCATAAGTCAGCATTCATTCGCACCTCTTCTTCCGGATGGAATGATGTCCGCCACCACCCAAGATTTTTTCGTCCCTCCGCTGCCGGCGGACCAGTCTCTGTTCGCAGATCAGGATATGTCAATCGGTGATTGGTCATTCCCTAATCAGCCTGCCGTCGACAACGAAGCTTCGGACTGGCTTTACAACATGATATTTTCCGTTCCTCCGCCCGGCGATCCCACTGGTTCGCTGAACTTTTTCAACTTTGCTGGTAGTGCACCCACTACGTAGAGTCAATGCTGGGGTTGCCTTGCAAAATGGCGCCGCCCCACTCTATCTCGCCTTGTATTCAATGTATCGTTGACACATCGTCCTGTGTATTTGTATAAATTTATAATGACACACCCCTCATTGTTGACAATCATTATTGGAGGTCAAGTTGCACACGCGATACACCTTTGCTTCCGAGCCTCTGTGCTATCGCAATGGCAAGGTGCCGAATGATGAGTCGACAACCCGCTTCTCTACAATGAACGCTGAAGATGAATCTACTATATTTTAGTCTGACTCTATGGCTTTCCAGGCTCTCGTATGCTCAAGATTATCAGCTTGTGGCCCACGAGTATAGTGCGGGAGCGTCCACGCAAGCCGCCATAAAGTGGGACGCTCCTCCACATCCAGATACCACGGGAAACCTCATCTTTGATGCCGCGGCGCACTTTCTTAACCACTGGTCGAATGCATACCGTCGCAATGGTTTGGAAATACGGTCCTACTTTTCTCGCTTTAATTAATGCCTGCGCAGGGCATGCTGTGGTTCCTGTGACCGTGTCGGCGGGGACGTTGCTCTATCACGGCAGGGATGGACTGCGAGCCGATCCAAATCCTCCCACAGGCGCCGAATGGCTCACTCTCGATATGGATCATGCAATGGCCTACTCGGCATTCCAAGGACGCGTGTTCAGCTATGCCGTCGAACGTGATTTGCGGTTACTCTACTTTGACGGCGCCTCCGCTACTGTACTACCGACAGGAACACAAGACGTTCAGGACGTGATCATCTATGGCAACGTTTCCGATTTCCATCGCGATGCCTTCCTCAGGCTCGCACAACTCTGCGAGTGGAGAGATGGCTATCAGATAGATGGCTTCTTTAGAATGGGTTTTGATTTGTGAGTGGTTCACAGACTCTATCCACAGTCCCTCAAGCGACCTCCTAGTGAAATGATGCTTTGCAATTTCACGGACGGCCTCAGGCAACTGTCCGACATTGATGTCGTTCCATGCATGCTGGAACATCCACCGGGATGGAAGGGCTCCATCCGTGACCCAAATATCATGGGGTACGAGTTCCTTGCCACCGGCAACTGGCACAATGTAGAACCTATTGCCGGGCTGCACATCGATTACTCCAGGATGCTCAGCTTCTACGACAGAAAGTACGAGAGCCTTGTCAGGTTACGACGAGGCCGGAAGAGGCTACAGCGTCGGCTTCTCAACATCTCCGATGCTGACGTCCAACTCTTGCGTGGCGAGCTTGACGATGTTCTTTTGCGACCTTCTGACGACATGGGCAGCGGCGTGCAGTGGGGCGCCATCATGCAACACGTCGTCGAGTCTTATGCCGATCGATTAGAATTCCTGCAACATCTTCTACATTCGCTGGATCGTCGAGCAATGACCGGAGAGGAAGAAGGCCACGATGTTCCAAGTCTCGTCGCAGACGTCCGACAGCAAGTCTTGACAATGCTCGCTCCACACATCTCTAGGACATCGGTCCGGGGCACCGACACTGACGGGCTCAATCATACTTGGTTCGAAGCGACAATCGGTAGATGTTCTTCAAAGCACACAGCCCATTTACCTGTCGCCACGTTCACTCCGCAGGAGCATACTCTAAAGTCGGCGATAGACGAAGCGGTCCACGAGATCTGTCGTACCCTGGGTATCATCTGGCAAACAGCATACACTGCCGAGTCGATTACATCCGATGTTCAGCACGTTACCCTCGTGGAGGAATGGGCGAAAGAGATAGATCGTTTGATGGCATGGCTGGATTGGGCAGAGTGGCAGAAATGCAAACCACCATGCTCCGAGGACGAATCTTGCTCTCTGCCACAATGGCCGTTCGATGGCATCGCGAACGGAACTGAAGAGGCGCCGCCTCATTGCATTTCAAAACTGCACTATAGATCACAGAACTTTAGATGATGTTCCGTTACACCTTCAACTGTAGAATTTGGGCAGTTATCTCCCTATGGTGAGATTGTTACATATGATCAGCCACATCATACTTTCGATCGGCAGGAACCGGTACCTGTGAGGAGCATTTGGTGCCGTATGTGAAGAATCCGTGACGCTCGGTCAGACTCGGACGGTTGGGTTCGACGCACCGTCTTCCATGACAACCGCATGCAACACACCTTCTTTCCGGCCAGCCCATTTCGATTTTGGTGTTCCTGCTCATGTAGGCTGCTCACGTGTACCACGAAGCCGCGCAACGCATCTGCGAACATGCACCATGGGCACCCCGCTAAATCAATGTCTTTGAGATTCCGCACCGTGCGGAAGGCTCTGCTGGCAATATTTAGGCACGTCCGCCCGACACTGTGAGCCAATCGCAACGTCTGCCGTTGGCTCAAACCGGCAACATGCGACAACGTACTTTCCAGACACCTGGAGAACTTCTGAATGCATGGTCCGAGGTCAGCGCTGAGCCTCTTGGTGTCCTGATCATTCATATCCTGCTGGGAAGAACCTGGGCGCAGAGGGCGAGATTTCTCCGTGCATGATCGCGTGCCATGGCCTGATTCTTCCTGCCCATGCTCTATAAATGCGAGCGTCGTGTCGTCTATGAGCAACACGGCCTCTTTCGAGATCTTTGAGAGATGAAATTCTCTGCGATCCTTGCTCTCTGTGCGGCGACACTGACGGTCGGCGCTGCGCCGACGGCAAACTTTGTCTACACCTCGGGCCAGAAGTTCTACCTCAATGGCTGTAAGAGCTCTTGATGTGCTCTGGCCTCGCTTACCAGTTATCTTAGTGAAATACACGTTTGCGGGAACGAACGCCTACTGGCTGGCGCAGATGAGCAACTCGGACATTGACAAGGCGTTCTCCGACATCGCCGCTTCGGGGGTGACGACTGTCCGTACCTGGGGCTTCAACGACGTGACTTCGATCCCAAGCACTGGTACCTACTATCAGCTCTGGACCAACGGCACGGCTACGATCAACTATGGCTCCAACGGCCTGGCAAAGTTCGATTATGTGGTACAGTCCGCGGCGGCGCATGGCCTGCACCTTATCGTCACCCTGACCAACAACTGGGTCGACTATGGCGGAATGGACGTGTACGTCAGCCAGCTGGATCCCAGCGGGGGAGGATACCGTGAGTGTCGCCCAAGCTCCGTTCCTCACCACTAATGCCACATCTTAGACGACCTCTTCTACACCGACCCGACGATCCAAGCTGCTTACAAGACGTACGTCTCGGCCTGGATCTCCCGCTACAGCTCCAACCCGACAATCATGTCCTGGGAGCTGGCGAACGAGCCACGGTGCGCGGGCTCCACCACCGTCGCCTCCTCCGCCTGCGACACGACGACGATCACGACGTGGGTGAGCACCATGAGCGCGTACATCAAGAGCCTGGACAAGAACCACCTCGTGGCCATCGGCGATGAGGGCTGGTTCCAGCGCCCTGGGGCACAGCCGTACCCCTACGATCCGAGCGTTGGAATCTCATTCGACGACAACATCCTCGTGCCCACGCTGGACTGGGCGACGCTGCATCTGTACCCCGAGTATTGGGGAGAGGCGGATAATGTCACCGAGTGCGTCCTTCCCGCTTCCTGTTCTCTCCAGGCCCGCTAATGAGGAACGTCGGCCGTGCACAGGTTCGGCATCGCCTGGATCCGAGACCACGCCGCGGTACAAAAGACAGCGAACAAGCCCGTGGTCATCGAAGAGTTCGGTGTATCAATCGCGAACCAATCTGAGGTCTACCCATACTGGTGGAACGAGGTGCTCAGCTCTGGGATGACGGGGGACGCGATCTGGCAGTCCGGGAGCTACTTGAGCACGGGACCGAGTCCGAACGACGGGTTCACGTATTATCCAAATGGGACCGTGTATCAGCTCGTGAAGGGATATGCAGCGCTGTTGAAGTTGCGCGGGTGAGCAAGCGACCGCGACCGCGAGCGAACCGCGCTGGATGCGACTTGGGGGGGCTGTAGCGGTGCGATCAATGATGCCTTTGGTAGCCTTGCAGTCGGTGCTGCCTCGGTCGAGAATGAAAACCCTGTTTGTGCGTGTGTGCCATTGCACGAATGAAAGACTGAAGAGGGTTATCGTTACCTATATTACCGCGATTTCGATTCGTCTATACACTCCTGAAGCCATCTACGCATCCTCACTCGCTTGCTTTGCCCACCGCCGGCCGGCCGGCCCATCGCGGCCTCCTCACTCTGGCCTCCTCCCATTCCCCGTCAGTCGGCGCCCATCGCCAACTGCACCCCTGCACCCCTGCACACCCCGCTCGCCCCCCCGTACGACCCGAGCGTGGAATCTCATTCGACGACAACATCCTCGTGCCCACGCTGGACTGGGCGACGCTGCATCTGTATCCCGAGTATTGGGGAGAGGCGGATAATGTCACCGAGTGCGTCCTTCCCCCTGCCTGTACTCTCTGGGCTCCGCTGACAGAACATGTGCAGATTCGGCATCGCCTGGATCCGGGACCACGCTGCGGTGCAAAAGACGGCCAACAAGCCCGTAGTCATCGAAGAGTTCGGTGTATCAATCGCGAACCAATCCGAGGTCTACCCCTACTGGTTGAACGAGGTGCTCAGCTCTGGCCTGACGGGGGACGCGATCTGGCAATCGGGGAGCTACTTGAGCACGGGGCCAAGTCCGAACGACGGGTTCACGTATTATCCAAATGGGACCGTGTATCAGCTCGTGAAGGGGTATGCTGCGCTGTTGAAGTTGCGCGGGTGAGCAGGCGACCGGGAGCGCGAGCGAAGCGAAGCGCGCTGCGTGCGGAGCGGAGGTGCTGTAGCGGTGCGATCAATGCTGCTTTTCGTAACTGTGCACTGTGCGCTGCCTCCCTCGCTCGAGAATGAAAACCCATTTTGCTTCGCCTGTGCTGGTGCAAAGCTGAGCCAGCTCGGACAGAATGGAAAAGACTGAAGAGGGATATCATTACTATATTACCACGTTTTCGCTTTGTCTATAAACCCACTGGCGTCTATCCAGTCCATCTCCCCTGCCCCCTGCCCCCCTGCTCGCCCCCCTACCTCCTCGGCCTATCGGCCTCGCCCCATCACTCCACCAACCCCCAAACCCAAGCAGTGCCCACATCCCTCACCTCACCCCACATAAGCGGGAGGAACACCACGCACGCTACCCATAGCAGGTTTATGACTTCCCAGACCCGGCCTAGGCTCGCTAGTGTTAGTCCTGCGTGCTCTTGCGCTTGCTCGGGCTCTTGCGATGGCTCTTGGGAATGTGGTTTGTGCGAGACTTTGTGCGAGGTGGAGGCGGAGGCTGAAGGGCGGGTAAGCACCCCCCATACAGCGTACAGCGCCACAGCAAAAAAGTGATAAAACAAGAGCGCGGGCCTTGGCGCCAAGCCCGACAGCAAGCTCACGGGCCCTTTGACACACTCTCCCCCCAGGAGGAAATAATCGAAGCATGCTTGTCTGAGCGTCGCGAGCTCTGGGGAGGCCGCGCCGAAGAGGTCGTACAGCGCTAAGGAGAGGATGTTGATCGTCCCCGCTAGGGGCTTGCGGGCTGTGTGGAATGTGTGCAAGGCGCGGGCGACGGCGGGCCAGTTGTCCAAAGCGGTGGTGGAGAGGAGCTGGCCGAGGAGGAGTGAGTCGGTGAATGCCACTGTCATACCGCCCCCCGTGAGCGGGTGGCGCATGTTGAATGCGTCTCCTATCAGGAGGACGCCCTCGCGCGCCTGGGGCGTGGCTTGCAGGGACGGGGGCAGCCAGGAATTGGGCATGCTGCGCAGTCGTTGGTCTTTGAGCGCTTGTTCTAGCGGGGCTTGGCAGCCTGCCGGCAGGTGGGGCAGGACGTGCGTTCGGATGTGCTGTTGCAGTGCTCCCGAGGCGGAGGAGGGCAGCTTCCCCCGCACGTCGATCAGGATCCTTGTGTCGCCCGGTGCGAGACCGTACATGAGCACTGGGCCCTGGTCGGGGATGAGCACGACCGTCCCGTGCTCTTCCGCTGGGAGGTGGGCGTCGTGCAGTACCAAACCGACGAAGTGGGAGCGGGTGAGGGGCGCGGCCGCGCGCGGGAGGAGATGGCGGAATTTGGAGGCGTGTCCGTCGGCTACTATTACCAGGTCGGCGAGGTAGCTCTGCGGGGAGGAGGCGCCCCGGGGGGTCGCGCTGACGCCGAGGACGCGCGCGGTGTGCTCGCATTCCAGTAGGGAGTGGACTGTCGCTTCCTCGAGCGTCACACCGGGGGTACGGGCGACTTCCCTTCGTAGAGCAGCGACGAACGCGCCGTGGTGGAATGACCTTCCCTCCTCCCCATCCGGGTAAGGGACGGCAACTTGCTTGCCCTGGGCAGTGTTGACAACACAGTAACCGCGCGCTTTTACGGCGCCGATCCCTTCGAGCGCGCCTTGGAGGTTGAGCGACCGGAGGGCGTGCACCCCCCCGGGCTGGAGGAGCTCACCGACGATCCGATCGGGGCCGGAGGGGGAGAGGTCACGTTCGAGGAGGAGGATCTTGCGCTGCGAGGGCTCGCCCGAGGGTGAGGCTGAGGCTGAGGTGGTGATGGAGGAGGAAGAGGAATGGAGAGCGAGTGAACGGGCGAGTGTGAGCCCGGCTGGTCCGGCGCCGATTATGATGCATGTCCAGGTTTGCTGCTGGGGGGTTAGTC